>WNWK01000150.1:619923-738661 GCA_009830355.1 Cherax destructor
TTCTCAATAGACATTGGTTTGGATTTATGTTATTTATGATTTATTTGATCTCAACTGATGTTCCAGTTCTTAAAGTTGAATCCCGTGTGAACATCCGCACGACTGTGTTTTAATGCTCTGGACTTGTGTACATGCAGGTCTGACCATCAGTTAGGTTAATCTGAGTTTACCATATACTACACATTTATATATCAAATCAGATCATCATTATTCGTGAATATGAGGACAAGGGTATTTTCTAGCCTTGAATTTATTACAGAGTTTCGGCAGTTCATTTGCGTGAGTGTTGGTCTTAGTTGTCTCGGGAGTGTTGGTCTGAGCTGTCTCGGGAGTGTTGGTCTGAGCTGTCTCAGGAGTGTTGGCCTGAGCTGTCTCAGGAGTGTTGGTCTGAGCTGTCTCAGGAGTGTTGGTCTGAGCTGTCTCGGGAGTGTTGGTCTGAGCTGTCTCAGGAGTGTTGGCCTGAGCTGTCTCAGGAGTGTTGGTCTGAGCTGTCTCAGGAGTGTTGGTCTGAGCTGTCTCAGGAGTGTTGGTCTGAGCTCTCTCAGGAGTGTTGGTCTGAGCTGTCTCAGGAGTGTTGGTCTGAGCTGTCTCAGGAGTGTTGGTCTGAGCTGTCTCGGGAGTGTTGGCCTGAGCTGTCTCGGGAGTGTTGGTCTGAGCTGTCTCAGGAGTGTTGGCCTGAGCTGTCTCGGGAGTGTTGGTCTGAGCTGTCTCGGGAGTGTTGGCCTGAGCTGTCTCGGGAGTGTTGGTCTGAGCTGTCTCGGGAGTGTTGCTCTGAGCTGTCTCGGGAGTGTTGGCCTGAGCTGTCTCGGGAGTGTTGGCATGAGCTGTCTCAGGAGTGTTGGCCTGAGCTGTCTCGGGAGTGTTGGCCTGAGTTGTCTCGGGAGTGTTGGTCTGAGCTGTCTCGGGAGTGTTGGCCTGAGCTGTCTCGGGAGTGTTGGTCTGAGCTGTCTCAGGAGTGTTGGCCTGAGCTGTCTCGGGAGTGTTGGCCTGAGTTGTCTCGGGAGTGTTGGCCTGAGTTGTCTCGGGAGTGTTGGTTTGAGCTGTCTCGGGAGTGTTGCTCTGAGCTGTCTCGGGAGTGTTGGCCTGAGCTGTCTCGGGAGTGTTGGCCTGAGCTGTCTCAGGAGTGTTGGCCTGAGCTGTCTCGGGAGTGTTGGCCTGAGTTGTCTCGGGAGTGTTGGTCTGAGCTGTCTCAGGAGTGTTGGTCTGAGCTGTCTCGGGAGTGTTGGCCTGAGCTGTCTCAGGAGTGTTGGTCTGAGCTGTCTCAGGAGTGTTGGCCTGAGCTGTCTCGGGAGTGTTGGTCTGAGCTGTCTCGGGAGTGTTGCTCTGAGCTGTCTCGGGAGTGTTGGCCTGAGCTGTCTCGGGAGTGTTGGCCTGAGCTGTCTCGGGAGTGTTGGTCTGAGCTGTCTCTGGAGTGTTGGCCTGAGCTGTCTCGGGAGTGTTGGTCTGAGCTGTCTCAGGAGTGTTGGCCTGAGCTGTCTCGGGAGTGTTGGCCTGAGCTGTCTCGGGAGTGTTGGTCTGAGCTGTCTCGGGAGTGTTGGTCTGAGCTGTCTCGGGAGTGTTGGTCTGAGCTGTCTCGGGAGTGTTGGCCTGAGCTGTCTCAGGAGTGTTGGCCTGAGCTGTCTCGGGAGTGTTGGCTGAGCTGTCTCGGGAGTGTTGCGTCTTGAGCTGTCTCGGGAGTGTTGCCTGAGCTGTCTCGGGAGTGTTGGCCTGAGCTGTCTCGGGAGTGTTGGCCTGAGCTGTCTCGGGAGTGTTGGTTTGAGCTGTCTCGGGAGTGTTGGTTTGAGCTGTCTCGGGAGTGTTGGCCTGAGCTGTCTCAGGAGTGTTGGCCTGAGCTGTCTCGGGAGTGTTGGTTTGAGCTGTCTCGGGAGTGTTGCTCTGAGCTGTCTCGGGAGTGTTGGCCTGAGCTGTCTCAGGAGTGTTGGCCTGAGCTGTCTCGGGAGTGTTGGTCTGAGCTGTCTCGGGAGTGTTGCTCTGAGCTGTCTCGGGAGTGTTGGTCTGAGCTGTCTCGGGAGTGTTGGCCTGAGCTGTCTCGGGAGTGTTGGCCTGAGCTGTCTCGGGAGTGTTGGTCTGAGCTGTCTCGGGAGTGTTGGTCTGAGCTGTCTCGGGAGTGTTGCCTGAGCTGTCTCGGGAGTGTTGGCCTGAGCTGTCTCGGAGTGTTGGCCTGAGTTGTCTCGGGAGTGTTGGCCTGAGCTGTCTCGGGGGGTGTTTGGGGGTTCTGAGCTGTCTCGGAGTGTTGGTCTGAGCTGTCTCGGGAGTGTTGGCCTGAGCTGTCTCGGGAGTGTTGGTCTGAGCTGTCTCGGGAGTGTTGGCCTGAGCTGTCTCGGGAGTGTTGGCCTGAGTTGTCTCGGGAGTGTTGGCCTGAGTTGTCTCGGGAGTGTTGGCCTGAGCTGTCTCGGGAGTGTTGGCCTGAGTTGTCTCGGGAGTGTTGGCCTGAGCTGTCTCGGGAGTGTTGGCCTGAGTTGTCTCGGGAGTGTTGGCCTGAGTTGTCTCGGGAGTGTTGGCCTGAGTTGTCTCGGGAGTGTTGGCCTGAGCTGTCTCGGGAGTGTTGGCCTGAGTTGTCTCGGGAGTGTTGGCCTGAGTTGTCTCGGGAGTGTTGGCCTGAGTTGTCTCGGGAGTGTTGGCCTGAGTTGTCTCGGGAGTGTTGGCCTGAGTTGTCTCGGGAGTGTTGGCCTGAGCTGTCTCGGGAGTGTTGGCCTGAGTTGTCTCGGGAGTGTTGGCCTGAGTTGTCTCGGGTGTGTTGGCCTGAGTTGTCTCGGGAGTGCTGGCCTGAGTTGTCTCGGGAGTGTTGGCCTGAGTTGTCTCGGGAGTGTTGGCCTGAGTTGTCTCGGGAGTGTTGGCCTGAGTGGTCTCGGGAGTGTTGGCCTGAGTTGTCTCGGGAGTGTTGGCTACATTCTTGCATTTTATGTCTTCAACTGAAATCATCAAGCAACAAGACATTTAACCTTGGGGTTGAGAGGCTTTCCCGATAATATTCAGTGTTTGATATCTGATCTTTAAACTGTTGGGAAGTTGTGTCCAGCAGTGTTCATACAAGAACGATATCTAGATTCTGTTTCTCACATTTGTACTGCCAAATCGTCAGCTTCATCATTTGTGGTGTAAAATGTGGCAGTGAAAGACTCTGACATACAAGCCAAAACCCTTTTGTTGCCTTTTTGTGAAAACTGTAAACATTGCATTTCATTCTGCCGGAGTCCACTAATAAGCAATATTTTCCTGATGGAGTGGAGATGGGTGGTGGTGGTGGTGGTGGTGGTGACGGTGTGCGGTGGAGGTGGTAGCATTCCTGATGTAGGTATTACAGTGTCACGACTTAGAATATCAGTGGTATAGCCGTTACAGTGTCACGGATTCGGAATGTTAGGATCACTGTTGGTGACCTCCGGTTGAAAGCCCCAGGTCGCCGCAGGGTATAGCTCAGTCGAGATGTAAAAGCCAAGAGGTATGGACATTATGGCAGAGGGCAGACGAGACGACCCATTGTATACCAATAAACCCAGTGAAGAGCAGTCGTGTATTACAGCAACACCACGATTCGAACCCCCAAACCTCACAACACTGATGGTGAGTGGTGGTATCAATGGTGGTTTGTTGTGGAGGTGGTAGTAGTGGTGGTGGTAGCAGTGGTGACCGTGTGTGGTGGCGGTAGCAGTGGTGGTGTGTGGTGGTGGTAGCAGTGGTGGTGTGTGGTGGTGGTAGCAGTGGTGGTGTGTGGTGGTGGTAGCAGTGGTGACCGTGTGTGGTGGCGGTAGCAGTGGTGGTGTGTGGTGGTGGTAGCAGTGGTGGTGTGTGGTGGTGGTGTGTGGCGGTGGTAGCAGTGGTGGTGTGTGGTGGTGGTAGCAGTGGTGGTGTGTGGTGGTGGTAGCAGTGGTGGTGTGTGGTGGTGGTAGCAGTGGTGGTGTGTGGTGGTGGTAGCAGTGGTGGTGTGTGGTGGTGGTGGTAGCAGTGGTGGTGTGTGGTGGTGGTAGCAGTGGTGGTGTGTGGTGGTGGTAGCAGTGGTGGTGTGTGGTGGTGGTAGCAGTAGTGATGGTGTTCACAGTAGTCAAGTCGGTGATCCTGTCACTGATAGCGTCGGTGAGGCACGAATGGAATTAGCTGCCTGTCAATTACGTTCATGAGACAGGCAGAGAATCACGACAGATGGACTCAGTCTCTGGAGTTGACGGGAGGCCCTAGATCAACCTTATCTGCCGTCACACTCGCCCCAGACCTGTCCTTCATGCGAGCACATCTGGAGGGCAGCTTTGTTTTTTAGCCTAGCTGAGTACAACAGTGTTGTGCTGCAAATACAATAGCTTTATGCTAGAATCAGAAGCTAGCACGCCCCTGAAGCCCGGTCTGTGACTCTGGTGGATCAGAGTCTGATCAACCAGGCTGTTACTGTTGGCCCCAAGCAAACCGACGTACGAACTATAGCCCGGCTGGTCAAGTACTGACTATAGGTGCTTGTCCATTAAATATATATTATATATATATATATATATATATACATTATATATCGGTCCGCATTTTCTCCGTAACACAAAATTAAATTCGGCCGATCATTTTCCTGAATGAGAAACTTCTGCAACATTTTGGTGTCTTGTCAGTTTTCTAAATCATTTATATAATCATTTTCCCCATTACTTATCCCTGCGTAGGCCTAAGTGCAGGCCTAAGTGGTCACAGTGATTCATAGCTAGGGCAGGGCAGCCGCGAGACACTATCGTGTGTTATCTTCATAAACCTGACAGAAGGGTTGAGACAAGATCAACTCTGTAACTCGAGTCGAGTGATTGTCACTGTTATTCTCTTTTATAATGAGCGTATTTGTTCATATACACATACTGAGAGGCAGTGCTGACTACCAGCACGTACGCTCTCTCTCTCTCTCTCTCCGGTGAGAAACTGTCTCCGGGACATTACAGTTTTATTAAAGTAACTCATACTGGGGTAGGGAGTATTTGACCCTCCTCAACCCCCTCTCCATTAATCTGGTTTCTTTTCATCTGTCTCCCCTACCTCTAACAACATTGGAGAAACAAGATATGGATCCTCAAAATTACTCCTTAATGATAAAGTTAATTAGTTACCTAAAGAAAGTACCCTGAAGGAAAGTGTAGAATATAACTTTGGTGTGTCAGTGTCTAGTATTAGAAATAATTCTAATAGAGAAGTAAATAATTAAACTATGTTATAGGAATGCAGTTATAAGACTGAGTAGATCTATCACTCACTATGATAACATGAAAGTAGATAAGAATGTTTATGGCGTAACTTGGAATGTGAACAGACTGACTGTTATAGTAGGCTTAGGCTTGGTTACAAGTACTGACTGATGTTATAGTAACCTGGCTTAGGCTTGGTTACAAGTACTGACTGATGATGTAGTAGCCTGGCTTAGGCTTGGTTACAAGTACTGACTGATGTTGTAGTAGCCTGGCTTAGGCTTGGTTACAAGTACTGACTGATGTAGTAGCCTGGCTTAGGCTTGGTTACAAGTACTGACTGATGTAGTAGCCAGGCTTAGGCTTGGCTACAAGTACTGACTGATGTTGTAGCCAGGCTTAGGCTTGGTTACAAGTACTGACTGATGTTGTAGCCAGGCTTAGGCTTGGTTACAAGTACTGACTGATGTTGTAGCCAGGCTTAGGCTTGGTTACAAGTACTGACTGATGTTGTAGCCAGGCTTAGGCTTGGTTACAAGTACTGACTGATGTTGTAGATAGGCTTAGGCTTGGTTACAAACACGTATGACAGTTTAGCAGAAACACAGATGATCAAGCTAAATGCAAAGTAAGTGGCCAGCGTTATGAACACTTTGTGCTTAATTATCCACTTATTAAGGAATATTCAGTTACACAGCATAGTAACATATGTGATATGCCAAGTTATATTATTAATGAAAATATGATACCAGACATATTAAGCAAATATCCTAAATTTGCTAGCAACAGATAAGTCAAAAGTAGATATAAATGTAGATGTACTCCAGTTAACTCTCTTGGGGTCTAATTTTCTAGGCCTTTTGTGTATACATATGCTCTTGCGCTACAGTCCACAGGATGGATATGAAATGCACAATAACCTAAAATATCACCTAATCCACCTTTCCACTTCCTCTTCCTCCTCCCTTTTCCATTCATCCATTCCCCCACCATTTTATATTCTAGTTATATTTAATCTCTTCTCATTTCATATATTAATCTTAAAGTCTCCAGTCATCTATCCTTCCCCAACATCCCCAGCTCCTCTTGTCCCTCCAAAACTTCAAAATATCACATCCCCTTAAATTCTCAATATATCATCAAATCTTAAATTTCCTATACATCACATACTCATAAATTAACAATATATCCCATTCCCTAAGGTTTCCAATATAGCCTGCCCCTATAGGTTCCTTCCACAAGATTCCAAAAATATCTGGTCCCTTATATTTATATCTCATCTAGCAGCTACTGTCTCTTGCACTTCCCAATATCGTTTCCACCAGCACCGAGGCAAATAATGGGTTTGTTCCTATTACCTGACATTATCCAACCTGTTGACTATGTCACCAACACCAACTCCTGGGGAACACACTGTTTCACAACGATATTCTTACCTTCATTAGCAGAGGAGTTAGAGGTACCTTTATCCTCACTGACCACTGAGGAACATTTGTTCTGGAGAACAGAGAAGCGATTTCCTACCTTTAAATCTGCTTTTTTAACCTTCCTCACTTTGATATTTATTCCTTTAATGGAGACATGTACCCACTTGTACCTACTGCCAATCTGTTCCTCAGTGCTGGTAACCTGTTTCCCTTCACTAACCCCAACCACCTCACATTCATTGCTATACTTATCCAGGTGCATTTTCAGTTTCTTATTTTCCTCCTTGAGAAGCAGAACCTCCTCCTTCAACACCTTGAAGCCACTACAGAAGCATGACCTGATGCTCCATGACACTCCACACTAATCCCCCAAAACAGCTCAGGAAAGGTAGCAACCTCTAGTGACCACTGACGATCAAGAACTATTATGAAAGAAGGAAGAAAACTCAGATGAGCGAGTATACATATACGTGCACATGCATGTGTAATGTGATCTAAGTGTAGGTAGAAGTACCAAGACGTACCTGTTATTTTGTGTGTTTATGAGACAGAAAAGACACTAGGAATCCTACTATTGTGTAAAGCAGCTACGGATTTCTGGTTCACCCTCATCTGGCAGGACGTATTGTTGCTGTCTACCAACCTATTATTATTATTATCATTATTATTATTATTATTATCATTATTATTATTCACTGGGATGAGCTCAACACGTAAAGGTCACCATTACTTATTGCGTTGTGTGTGTGTGTGTGTGTGTGTGTGAGAGAGAGAGAGAGAGAGAGAGAGAGAGAGAGAGAGAGAGAGAGAGAGAGAGATCACATTCCTGAGTGCACACAAACAGTATATCTCTGCGATTAAAGTGGCAGTGGTGCTCACAGCAGCCACTGTGCCAGTGTGTTGAGGCTGTGTGGTGCGGTGAACTAAACGCTGGTGATTACCCGGGTCATGCCTGTAGCCAGCAGCATCAATGTGATGGATCAGTCGCCGTATATGGTGACTCTGATGCCGGGAGGTGTTGACGATGTTGCTATAGAGAAGACAAGGACAGACTGACTTCTGTGTTAAACTCACTCACTCACTGCCTGTCTGTTTGCCTGTGTCCCTGTGTGTGTCTCTCTGTCTTTGTCTGTCTCTCTCTCTAACACACCCAGAATAGTTACAATATGTAATATGCAATTCAAGTTCCCCCTCTCCCATTATATAAAAGATAATCTAAAGAGGGTGCAGGGAATGACAAGGACACTCACATCCTTTCTATAAGAACCAACTTTATGAAGAGAGTCTCAGACAACTCAAAATATTCTTAACCTACACAGAACCTACAAAGTGACTTCATTCTAGCCTTAAAGAGATTAAATTCTACTAACTCAAGGTCCTTTTAAAATGCAGATTGGTGCAATAACGTGCACTAGTGGTATGAAACTCCATGACACGAGATGAAACACAAATGTGACTTATTGACAAATTTATTTAACAATAAAGCAGTTCCCCCATGAAGTTCACAGTAATTCACAGCTATGAGAAGTGATTGGGAAAACGCTGCAACTAAGGGATTCATTCGCTTCAAGGAACTATTCACTCCAGGGAACCATTCACTATACGGAAATATTTACTCTGGGGAAACTGTTTACTCTCGAAACTATTCACTCCAGTAAACTACTCAATCCAAGGAACCATTTATTCACTCAACGGGAAATATTCGGTCCCGAAAACTCATCTTTAAGTTATGGCCAACATCAACAAAAATTATCCGTGGCAAACATTACGCTTCATGAAATTCTTTTGAGTCGCTGCTGGGAATTTCAACTTTCAAGTTCCGGGGAAAAGATCAATCCAGCCGCTCGAAACTTTTTAATCTTTTACGAAATCAAGAAAGCAGCAGAAGAAAACCATGTAGGAAACAGAAAAAAAATTCGGAGGTTATAATAACAGAAAAAAATGAAGAAAACAATATAAAAAAAAATCACGAAGCAAGAGAAGAAAATCACAGAAGCAATATAAGAATATAAGAAGTTTTAAAAAGATAATGATGGAAGGAACAATTTGAAATTAACATATATGATAAACATGGAAGACTGAACCCCCACAGTTAATCACATATGAATGCAAACATGCACATACCTACATAGACACATACAGGTTTTCTTGCCATTACACAAGTTTAATTACACGAACACATGCATACACATTCATATATATAATAATCTACACACTCACAGGCAGTTAACTCTATACATACGCACTGGAATCAATAAATATATTTCAATCTGGCATCCAATATTTCATTTCCTATATTTCTTATTTACTCTCGTCAACCAGGCGATTGCTTTTGCTGCGATAATTTGCATCTTCCAAAGCCATTTGCCCCCTTCTACCACTTCTCTTCTGAAGCTCTCAAAAATGCTATATAATCAGCCAAGAAAAATTGTGACAACTCACTCTTAATAAGAGATTCATCAGTTTTTATAACCGCTCCACTCTCGAACACAACTGGCAATTCACATCTTTTACGACTCCCTTTATAAAAACAAATAACAACCACAGTAATATCGCATATCCTTGTATAAACTCTACTAGTACTGAAAAATATTTTAAATCTAAACCGAGCATACTCTCCACACCTTTCCATATTTTCCACACATTTGCAAAATTAGCTACATCTCTTCCCCATCCTCGTTCTCGAATGATTTTTCCAAATTCGTGAACAGTTCTTTTGTCTTACCTAAGTACAGCTCACTTAAGTGGTGAAGAGAACTATAGGCACGAGGCTGTACCTTGCTGGTCCTCCAGCAAGGTACAGCCACTCGCTGCCAGCTGTGCCTCGGGTTGAGGTAGACCCTACTGGTGCGCTACATCTATACGAGGGTTCGATTCCCGCTTTATCATTGATTTTCAGATATATTTTACTCAAGCTTTTGCAGAATTTGCTTTATATAAATTATCTTAGTTATGGTAAGTTATTCTGCAATTTTCGTCAAGATAACTAATTACTGGGTTCAATTTTACCACAAAAAACGAAATGATGACAATTTTAACAGAATCCTCTATGACAATTTCCTTTTTCGACAACAATCATAAAATCTTTTATTTAAGTCTCCACCTTCACATGAAATCTATAATGTCTGGGGGTATACTTGAACCAACCGAAGCTAATATCTGTCAGAAAGCCACCACTGGATCATTTCGGTGGGAAGTGAACTAAATCCTCAGTCAAGACAGTGATGACCTACTGGTGACCCACTTTGTTAAGATACAAATCCTGGATACAAACATACGAAGTTCCGTGGCTTGGTTGGCAACGCACTCAGCTCACATACTGTCCATGTTACGATCCCCGGCACCATACTGTCCATGTTACGATCCCCGGCACCATACTGTCCATGTTACGATCCCCGGCACCATACTGTCCATTTTACGATCCCCGGCACCATATTGCCCATGTTACGAACCCCGGCACCATACTGCCCATGTTACGAACCCCAGCACGGGTGGAAACGTTGTGAATGTTTCCTTACTCCAGTTGTGGGTCGCATCCTGGGGAGTATTACCTTTGATAGAGTTGGGCTTTGAAATGAGCTGAGATAAGATAACGCTCTTAGCTTATAAAATTGTTTTGTGTACAAAAAACCCATCAAGATTAGCTGCATGAACTATGGCACTGTTATCAGACTATGACAGGAAGCAGTCTGTCTGCATCAGTCATCGGAGACAGGAAAAGTTGTCGTGCCTGATAAGGTCAACACAAGATGCTACTAGGTTTAGCTAAACATCGACCATCACATTTACCAACTGTGGCTCACACATGTAAAATGGCAGAAGAGTTAGGCGTCTAGCAACTGGAAAAAAACTTCTGCCAATTATTAACTAAACTTAAGGAATAATTTCATCAAAAATAAGAACATTCATTTATCTATCACTTGCTTGTGTTTAATCGGCATTATATCTGCCATTTTACCTATTCATTTGAAATAAAGAAAAAGGACAGCCGTCCTGACTGGGTGTTAAACAGTTAACAGGGCGTCCATTTCACACTCATATAACAGGAGAGTAAAACCTCCCTGGATGCTTGCTGGTGACCAGATTACTGGTACAGTTCTATACGTACTTAGACAACAGTCTCTAAAGTCTACTTCTAAGGTAATTTTTCTATATAGTTCTACTGTCTTCCATTCATGTCTTTCGAATTTGTATTGATAAAGCCACTGGATGGCGAAACGTCTACAATAAAGATACCAGATGTTGCACACGTGTCTAATTTTCATCAATTCGTAACAGATCAGAATCTGAAAGCTATCAAGGTGGCGCCAGCGTAGCTCAGGAGGCCTTCGTCCCGTGATGTGGAAGGTTTGTTATGAAACAAGACGCGCATCAATCGACCTCACTTTGGCAGTATCCTCATCAAAGATATCATTACATCAACGTTGAATGATTACTTGGCTGGTGATGAATAAGAAATCGTTGTAATATTAGACATAAACACTGCTACGCCAGACACTGCTACGCCAGATACTGCCACTCCATACGCCGTTATGCGAGACACTTCTAGGTCAGGCACTGCTACTCTAGACACTGATTTGCGATACACTTCTACACCAGACACTGCTTTGCGAGACACTTCTACGCCGGGCACTGCTACTTCAGACACTGCTACTCCAGTCACTGCTACGCCAGTCGCTGCTATGCCAAACGTTGCTTCACCTGACATTGCTGAGTTCATACGAGTTGTGAAGATTCTCTGTACATCTTCAAGTTCCGCAATTTCGCCAGCCTCGAAGGGTCCGTTAGCAAAAAGAACGAGTGACCTGAAGAATATCATCACTGGCTTGGCATCCCTTGTTTTGATAGTTTTAGACTGGGATACGTCAGATTGGGTTGGATTCGGACTGGTTATATTAGGTTAGACTGTTATTTTACGATAATTGGGCCAGTGAATATGCGCCAACAATAATAATAATAATTGATACAAACATGAACAACATACGAAGCCAAGAGGATTGCATTGTATATGATGTAGCTTCAAACCTCTTTGGAGCATTCAGCTCAAGGAGCGGTGGAGTTTCGATCCTCCGTCCTCTACTGCACGGTCTCTGAGCAGGATTAGTGGTCGCCTCTTTTTTGTGCCACAATAGAAGCGACCAGTGGTGGATGAGTTACGTTCAGGAAAGATCAACGTAACATTCAAATGAGGGGAGAGAATTACCTTCAGAAGCTGGAATTATATACACTGCAGGGAATGAGTTACATTTACGAAGGAATTAGTTACATTCAGAATAAGAAATTAACTTACAGTCTAGAAAGAGCGTGAGTTACATTCAGGGAAGAGTGAGTTATACTAGGGGTGAAAATGAGTTACGTTCAGGGTAGGGAAAGACTTTCTTTCAGAAGGAATGAGTTACATTCAGCTGGGAAAATGAGTTATATTCAGGGAAAGAGAAAGTATAATTAGTGGTGAGAATAAGTTACATGTAAGAATAAGTTACGTGGTGAGAATAAGTTCCATCTTCTAAATGAGTTACATTTAGAAGATGGAAAAGTTACATTCAGGAAAGGGAATGAGTTACTCTTAAATGTGGAAAAAAGAATCACCTGCGTCAGTGTTTACAGTTGACGCAAAACTAATAAGAAGAATAAAAACGGAAGTGAGTAGAGACAGGTTAGAGCAAGACTTGGACAAGCTGCAGACGTGTTCAAACAAGTGTAAGTGTAAGTTCGTGAAAACTGGGTATAAGGAGAAAAGGTCAGGAACGCAGTAAGGCTTGAGAAGCGAGAAATTAAAAAATGTTGATAAAGGAGAAAACTTGGAGTAGACTTCACTCGCCAGGGGTGCACAAAAGTCACATAACATCTACAGCATATGTGAGGTTAACCAGTCCCAGAGAGGCCTTCGGAAACCTCAGTAAATACCACTTTTTGCATGACATAGAACATTCTTGTCATGGAGTATGCAGCACCAGCAAGGAACCTCCCACACCTGGTCAAGCATGTATCAAAACTCGACAAGGTCTGGGGATTGCAGCGGAACTGGGGCTTCATATGAAGACAGTCTCAATAAATTAAATTCCACGAATTTACAGGAGTGAAGAACTAGGGAAAACATGATTACGAAGCACATGATACTCGGTGCATTTGACAGAGCAGAGGCAGACAAACTGTTTGAAATTCGAGGCAAAGTAACGAGGTATTAAAGATGGAAGTTAAAGACACAGATGAGCCATAGGGAAGTTAGGAAATAATTTTCCATTTCAAAGGTAGTAACGAAGTGGGATGACCTAGATGAAGAGGCAGAGGTAAATTTGATACACAGTTTCCAAGAGTAAGAATGGCTACGATCGTACTTGAAGAGGAGGGGCCAGGAGCTCAGACTCAACTACCGCAGACACAACTTGTTCGAGTACAACACACACAGACTAGAGAATGAAAAAAGTACAGAAAACAAAGGACCCAGGAAAATAAAGAGATTAGCCGAAGAGCCAGAAAAGAATATGCACAGATAAGAAGGGAATCTCAGCGACAATACGAAAATGACATAGCATCGAAAGTCAAATCTGACCCGAAGCTGTTGTATAGCCACATCAGGAGGAAAACAACAGTCAAGGACCAGGTAATCAGGCTGAGGAAGGAAGGTGGGGAGTTCACAAGAAACGACCAAGAGGTATGTGAGGAGCTCAACATGAGATTTAAAGAAGTATTTACAGTGGAGACAGGAAGGACTCCAGGAATTCAGAATAGGGAGATACACCAACAATTGCTGGATGAAATACACACAATCGAGGATGAGGTGAAGAAGCTGCTATGTGAACTTGATACCTCAAAGGCGGTGGGACCAGACAACATCTCTCCATGGGTCCTTACAGAGGGAGCAAAGATGCTGTGTGTGCCACTAACAAAAATCTTCAACATATCCATTGAAACTGAGCAACTACCTGAGTTATGGAAGATGGCAAATGTAGTCCCAATTTTTAAGAAAGGAGACAGACACGAGGCATTAAACTACAGACCTGTGTCACTGACGTGTATAGTATGCAAGTTAATGAATAGAATTAAATCGGTCGAGGATCAGGCAGGACTACAAAGAGACCTGGACAGGCTACAAGCCTGGTCCAGCAAAGTCATGAAGATTGGGGAAGGGCAAAGAAGACAGCAGACAGAGTATAGTCTAGGTGTCCAAAGACTCCAAACCTCACTCAAGGTAAAAGATCTTGGGGTGAGTATAATACCGAGCACATCTGAAGCGCACATCAGTCAGATAACTGCTGCAGCATACGGGCGTCTGGCAAACCTAAGAATAGCGTTCCGATACCTCAGTAAGGAATCGTTAAAGACTCTGTACACCATATACGTAATGCCCATATTGGAGTATGCAGCACCAGTTTGGAATCCACACCTGGTCAAGCACGTCAAGAAATTAGAGAAAGTGCAAAGGTTTGCAACAAGACTAGTCCCAGAGCTAATGGGATTGTCCTGTGAAGAAAGGTTAAGGGAAATCGGCCTGACGACACTGGAGAACAGGAGGGTCAGGGTAGACACGATAACGACATATAAAATACTGAGAGGAATTGACAAGGTGGACAAAGACAGGATGTTCCAGGGATGGGACACAGAAACAAGGGGTCACAATTGGAAGTTGAAGACTCCTATGAGTCAAAGGGATGTTAGGAAGTATTTATTCAGTCACAGAGTTGTCAGGAAGTGGAATAGCCTAGAAAATGACGTAGTGGAGGTAGGAACCATACATAGTTTTAAGACGAGGTTTGATAAAGCTCATGGAGCAGGGAGAGGACCTAGTAGCAATCAGTGAAGAGGCGGGGCCAGGAGCTATGAATCGACCCGTGCAACCACAAATAGGTGAGTACAAGTAGGTGAGTACACACACACACCTGTGGGAAACTTGGTCAGCCAGCACGTGTCCAGAGAAGCGGGGAATTAACCCGTAATTACTGCTGGGAAGCACACGATATCGACCCCCTGGATGCTGCCTCCTAGCTGTTGGGATAAGAGAGAGAGAGAGAGAGAGAGAGAGAGAGAGAGAGAGAGAGAGAGAGAGAGAGAGAGAGAGACGAGGAATCCACAAACTATTTCCTTCATGTTCCATGATTATATAAAGCTAACTTTTCATGTATTCACCGGAGTATCCTCCCCTCTCTCTACCCCCCTCTTTCCTCAACCACTCCCCTCCTTCTCTCCCCCACCCACTCCCCTTCCTCTCTCTCCCTTCAGGAACACTCTCTTAGTCTCTTCCTCTTATACAATCTTACTCACACCCCTACGCTGTCGCCCCTCTCCCCCATCCCCTTCCTTCTCCATATTGACTGTTCCTTCCCCCTCCCATGCTAAGCATCCTTTCCTGAAGCCTCCACTGAAAATATGCAGCTCTCCTGTACGATTGATTTAACCGTCTTACCCTTCCCTCGTACCTATCATTCCTCCCACCTATCCTTCACACCCATTCCTCCCACCTATCCTTCACACCCATTCCTCCCACCTATCCTTCACACCCATTCCTCCCACCTATCCTTCACATCCATCCCCCATCAGTCCCACCCTTTAATCCCTCCCACGCATCTCTTCCGCCCATCTGCAGGACTGTCTATACAAGTAATTTACGATTTTATTATTATGAATATTAATTGCCGCTTACTGTTTACCTCACATACGTAACTCTATATTGAATTACATTTTATAACTCTTAAGATTTTTCCCTTTGTTCACGTGATCAAACACACGGAAGAATATTGCTGGCTCATGCGAGGCAGGTCCTAATTACTCAACCATCCCCCAACTCGTGTATTCATCTAATATGAAATCTACACTAATTTCTGTTACCGTGACGCAGCCAGAGTGTTTGTTTACGCCATCCGTAACTAACACAAACCTGTGTTTTCCTATTTCCTTTCTAAATCAGATTTTTTTTTTTCGAAATGAGTAAATTTTTGCGAGTTCTGTCTTAATTATAAGTTTTAGGCGCCTTATTCATATTCGTGTATTTTATATATTTGTCATATCTGCCCTAACGTTTTCTAGTAAGTATAATATTAATGTTTTTTATCTATATGGAGAAAATTCCTAATACCTAATATCTAATACCGGGGATTAACTTTGTCATTTTTTCCTGCATGCTTTCCAGCGTGTTTATGTCCATTACGTAAAATGAAAGTCAAAATTGCGTCTCATAATCTAAATGCGGCCTTGTTAAAGAAGATCAACCAGGCTGTGATGGAATTTGGGCCAGCGGGATGCCAACAACAACCACCCGGTTGACTACTTTTATTTTGATATATCTTTGATGAGTTTCCAGAGTTTCCCTACTCCCGGAGCCCGGCCTTGGGCCAGGCTTGTCTGATGCTGACCAGAAAAGCACCGAAGAAGCTTTACCCCCAGGTCAGGTTGAGGTAGTATAAACCAGTCACAGGTATATCACAGGTAAGACTTGTAAGATAACCATGACACAGTTATAATTCTTGATATGAACACAAGTAATGCATCAGCTATATTGAAGTTGCTTAAATAGTTTTCTTTTTTTGTTGTTGTTCAAACGAACTCTTTCTTATGCTTCTATTTTTTATCATTCGGTTTTATTTTATGATTTATTTAGTTTATAGGAATCATGATTGTTTTCTTTCCAAAGAATCACGACCTTACCTTTATTCTCACTGAACTGCGTCTGCCATTTCTGTGCCAAAATCAACCTATCTGAGTCAACCAAGTAACAAAATTTATCCATATTTCTTGAGAGATTATCAAGCTTATTTATTTCACCAATCCTTTATCTAAACGGATATGGAAGAGGAAATCGGACAAGTATCTTCACCAGGTGCCAGATCAACCAGGCTATGATGGATATGTGGGGAAACGAGCCTCCAGCAGCAACAGCCTGGTTGACCAGGCTACCACTAGATGAACCTGACCCATGGCCGGGCTCCGGGAGTAGAAACTCGTCAAAAGTACGTATATCAAAAGTAAAGGTAACAGTGAGGGGCTCATCACAAACTGCTGATCACCATTTGTGACTGGTCCCCTTTCTGATTTCTCCTAATTTATGCAAGTTCCCTGTAACCCATCCGTCAGCCTGCCCCGACCCAAGAGAGACGCTCGCGCTATGCAATTTATTTTCACGTCTCAATGGAAGCTAGGATAAACCACTTTATTTTAATTTTGTGAAAGTAGCTCAAGCTATGGCGAACATACGTCATTCTGTCCCCGTTCCTCTTGTTCATGTATAGCTGTGGTATAGCTTTTATCCAGGTGTATAGCATTCAACATACAAGTTCTGACTCTTCTAATGAAACCAGGTTTCAGTTACTGAAATTATTATTGTTATTATTATTATTTTCATGTGAAAGAGGTTATCCTGTAGGGAATCATTGCAACAGGGATTGAGAGGGAATTAGGCTCTGTCCTAGTTAGGGAAGACTTCCTCCAGTTCCTTGATTCAAGAGCCCTTCACGGGCATCAAGACACCTTCCCTGAAGGGTCAGTTATTCCAATAAGACATGAGTGCGCACATGCAAATAGTCTTATTTCGTTTATTTTATTCATTCCACTCTGACTTTTTGTATACATGTATATCTTGAAAAGGTTTTTGCCTTTTGTCTTTTCCAAATCTTATTTTTCTTTGTGTTAACTCCTTTAAGAACATCCTTTGTTACTTTGGAGAAGCTTCATATAATATTTCGGTCCGATATGGACCATTATCAAACTGTAATTGATAAAGATTCAAGACGGAATGAAGCGGCGTTTAAAATTACTACTTCTCCAAAGAGAGGGATGGTTGCGAACTGTTCCAGCCATGATATATTTTTATCAACTTATTTTTTGTTATGTAATTATTTTCTGCACGAAAGATGTATAAATGGTATACAATACCTACAAGATGATGAATTAGACGCATGTGCAACATCTGGGTATCTTGTAGTTCTACAGTCTTCCTATTATGTCCTTGAATTTGTACTGATAAAGCCACTGGAGGGCAAAACGTCTAGAAATAAAGATACCCAGATGTTGCACACGTGTCTATTTCTTCACCCTACAAAGATGTGCTCCTACCATGTATTTATGTTATATCTGCTATAGTAACTCCTTTATAATCTTTTTTCACAAACATGTACACTAATATGTCCCCCCTTTCTTAACTCTTAATGGAAAAAGATGATCTGCCTAATTATTCTTCCTAAGGAAGGCTCCTAATGCTTGTGATTAGCTTAATCCTCCTCTTGTTCTTAATATAAAATTCTGAAGATAGGCTAGAACTACACGTTAATTATTAAAGGCTTATTACGCTTATATGATTATAGCAATCATGTACTTAATGCAACCACTCTATAAACTGAACTTATGAGTCGGTAAAAACACCTTTACATTTAGTCTAAATAAGGCTTGTTTTCATGTTAGAATCTTGGAAGGTTTCACTTACAACAATACACTACGTTACTAAATGTAAACAACCACACCGTTTTCTGACCAGTATCAAGTCCTAATCCAGTGCTATGGTAAAGTCGAGGTATATATTATGAAATTATTTTCCATTCTCTACCGTTTCAAAATAATTTAAAAAGCATAAGAGAAATCTGCGAAACTTTTATTAATCTTCGTCTTTCGAATCGAGTATAAAATAGTATAAGAAAGTATGACTTCCACATAATAAATGTTAAGTTGACTGCATGATAGCGTGATTTTAATGATCCATCTCTCATTTGTAAAGCCGGTGGTGTCCTAAACAACTAGTGCCAGTTATTGTAGGACTGAGGTAAATAAGGAACATAATTTAACTTAAATTCGTATGTCTGACTACGAACTTTGTTTTCCGGAAACTATTTAATTACCATACTTTCTAAACTCGCTCATTTAACTGTATTTATTTCCGAAAACTCATCTTATTCTTCCGTAATAGAATGATATAAAACATTTATAATACAACCCATTAGTCTTCCATACTGCTAGTAATGTCACAGGCCCTT
Source organism: Cherax destructor (assembly GCA_009830355.1). Taxonomy (NCBI): domain Eukaryota; kingdom Metazoa; phylum Arthropoda; class Malacostraca; order Decapoda; family Parastacidae; genus Cherax; species Cherax destructor. The sequence continues at coordinate 638,455 of WNWK01000150.1, forward strand.
TATGCTTTTGATAAGTTCATGATAAAAGCTTTGTTCTTCTAATTTACATTAAAAAGGAACTAATTTGATAATTTTCGTATTTCTGTATTCCTATGAGCAAGACACTTTTATAATTAACGGGCCATAACTCAAGACAGGACTCGCAACAATGGATTCAACCTGGACTTAAGAAAACAATGGTTTAGCAACCGAGTTGTAGGTGAGTGGAACAACCTAGCAAGTATCTTCATTGAGGCGAAAACTTTGGTCGAATATAAAAATAGGTTAGTCAGGTACATGAGTAGTTACTGACATGTAGAGAGAAATATATATATATATATATATATATGTGTGTGTGTGTGTGTGTGTGTGTGTGTGTGTGTGTGTGTGTGTGTGTGTGTGTGTGTGTGTGTGTGTGTGTGTGTTTTAATATTTCCTTTAATGTTTAGGTGGCTCTTTACTGGTTCACCTAAAGGACCAGTGTTCAAGACCGGCACAAGCGGACACATTAGGTATGTTTTCCTACACCTGGTGTACCTGTGTACTTAGCAGTATGAAGGTATCTAGGTTTTAGCCGACTGTTGTTGCTCGCATCCTGGGGTAAAGACGATTAAAAGATCTCAGAGGAAAGAAGCCAGACAGAGTGACTTTCTTGTGAAATTCTGATTATCCTAATCTTTTGAATTAATAACCCAAATAAAATCCAGGAGGCCTAGTTTGAGACCGGGCACCGGATGCGACGTATACCAACTGATGTATAAGATAAGATTTCGTTCGGATTTTTAACCCTGGACGGTTAGCCACCCAGGATAACCCAAGAAAGGCAGTGCGTCATCGATATATACCCACATCATCTACTCAAGTCACTACCTTTACCTTTGATATACCTTTGAAGAGTTTCGAGAGTATCTACTCTCTGAGCCCGGCCATGGGCCAGGCTCGTCTGGTGCTTGCCTGGTCAACCAGGCTGTTGCTGCTGGAGGCCCGCTGCCCCACATATCCATCACAGCCTGGTTGATCTGGCACCTGGTGAAGATATTTGTCCAGTTTCCTCTTGAAGGCTTCTACACTGGTTCCAGCCGTGTTTCGGATATCTTCTGGTAAGATGTTGAATAGTCTGGGACCCCGGATGTTAATACAGTGCTCCCGTATTGTCCCCACCGCACCCCTGCTCCTGTTATTTGCTTGCAATGTTAGTAAAACATCGACCTTCATGACAAAACTAATACAGACGTAGCTGACGTCATTGGCAAACTATATACTAGAAAGCCCCTGGTTATGCAAAGCATTTAGGGCAGCTTAAGTAAATCTTATCCCTCAAGATGCGACCCACCACAGTCTGCTAATACTCAAATATCTCACCCGTGCCGGGGATCGATCACAGGTCCCTCAGTAAGTAAGCTGAGGACTCTGACAAGCAATCCACTAGTGCTGAAGTCTGCTACTCACTATGCTGGCAGTCACCCACTCAACAGTGCTGAAGTCGACTACCCTAATGGAAAATAAAGCCACTGACTGTTTGGGAGGGCGTTATCATAGGTAATTTACACCGTATATGATAATTGTATTTATGTGTACCTGTACCTAAATAAATTTACTTACTCAGTAGTCATGAAGTCGACTACTCAATAGTGGGATCAACGCCCCAGTGGGCCGGTCCATGACCTGGCCTCAGGGTGGATCAGGGCTTGATCATCCAGGCTGTTACTGCTGGCCGCACGTAGTCCAACGTACGAAACACAGCCCGGCTGATCCGGCACTAACTTTAGGTATCTGGCCAGCTCCCTCTTGAAGGTAGCCAGGGACTATTGGTAATTTCCCTTATGGCTCGTGGGATTTTGTTGAACAGTCTTGGGCCCCGGACACTTATTGTGTTTTCTCTTAGTATACTAATGGCGCCCCTATTTTTCATTAGGGGATATGTTCCACTGACTGCCAAGTCTTTTCCTTTCGTAGGGAGTGATTTCTGTGTGCAGATTAGGGATCAGTCCCTCTAGGATTTTCCAGGTGTAGATTATGATGTATCTCTCTCGCCTACGTTCCAGTGAGTACAAGTCAAGTGCTTCCAAGTGTTTCAAATAGGTGTTTGATGAAATTTATATGTGCAGTAAAGGTTCTCTGAACATTCTCTAAGATCTGTGATTTCACCTTCCTTGAATGGAGATGTCAATGCACAGCAGTATTCCAGCGTAGAGAGAACAAGTGATTTAAAAAGGATCATCACTGGCTTGGCATCTCATTTTGAACGTTCTCATTATCCATCCTATCATTTTCCTCGCAGATGTGATAGTGGCACTGTTGTGATCCTTGAAGGTGAGATATTACCACTCACAGGTCCCTCACATTACTTTTCCGCTCTATTGTGTGATTAGAGTTTGTAGTATACTCAGTTTTAGCTATTATTTCCTTCAGTTTTCCATAACGGAATAGTTGGAATTTGTCTTCATTGAACATCAAATTGTTTCACTAGGGCTGAGGTCAGCCACTCAGTTTTAATGAGTAGATAATCTACTCAGTATTAATGAGTTGATTATGTACTCACAAGTGCTGAAGTCACTTAGTTGCTAGTGTTTAATCTATCAACTCGCTATTGTTGAAATCATCTACTCGCAATTGTTGAAATCATCTACTCGCAATTGTTGAAATCTACTCAATTGTTCTGAAGTCATCTAAATATTGATGAGTAGATCATGCGCTCACTATTTGTTGAGTAGATCTACTCAAGCGTTGAGTAGATAATCTACACGCTGGCAATGAGTAAATTATCTTCTGATATCTACCATTTGTTTCAGGTTTTCCACAAGAGCAAAGTGGGGAAATAAATATACATAAAATTGAGCTTAAAAAAAATCCTAGGAAGTTAATTGTCACTTAGGGAAAACTTTTGAAATTCTAAGTTTTAAATTATAACAAACTTTTGGGTAAACTCACCAGCGAGACGGGAAATTTTAGTGGCCTTTCTCGAATATTTTTTTTAAATCCACTAATAATGTAAACTCACAGAAAAAAAAGAGGATATCTTTTCAACACACAGATAAGAATCTCACATCACAAGCGGGAAACACATAAAAATGTTTGTAAAGGTCGTCAGTAAGAAGGAAGGTCCACTGACGACAACGGTCAAAGAGTTTCTCTCAGAAGGGTGGCGGAGCGTGCGAGAGATACAGCCTCACTCCGTCACTTACGGCTAGACACTGACTGGGTTTGGTCGACCTGCGCCCAGCCAGTGTGTGAGGCAGCCATCATTATTACCCCTATACCCCCCAATACATACACACAAGCACACACACACACACACACACAACACACACACACACACACACACAAACACACACACACACACAAACACACACACACACACACACACACACAAACACACACACACACACACACATATAGGGAATACCTGACAGGAAGGAAACGAGTGATGGTACGTGGCATGGTTTCGGAATGAGTACATGTGACGACTGGGGTTCCACAAGAATCAATCCTAGGGCCGGTGCTGTTTCTTGAATATGTCAATGACATGAAGGGATAGTGTCCCTTTTCACAGACGACATGCAACTAATGAGAATACAAGCTGGCGAGGGTCCAGAAAAGCTACAATGAGATCTGGACAGACTACAAGCCTGGTCTGACACATGGCTCTTGGAGTTAACCCAACCAAATGCACAGTAATGATTCTTGAGGAAGGACAAAGAACACCGCAGACGGAGTACAGGCTTGGAAGGGCAATGGCTGGAAACCTTACTCAAGGAGAAGGGCCTTAATGTGAGCATCATGCTGAGCACATCCCTTGAGTGGCACATCAACCAAATAATTGCGGTAGCAAATGTACGTCTGGCAAATCTAAGAACAGCGTTTCGACTCTAAAGAGTCAGTCACGACACTGCAGACCGTATACGTCAGGCCCCATACTGGAGTATGCAGCACCAGAATGGAACCCACACCTGGTCAAGCACATCAAGAAATTAGAGAAAGAGCAGAAACTTGCAACAAGACCAGTTCCGGAACTAAAGGAAGACTCAACCTGACGACACTTGATGACAGGAGGACTACGGGTGGATATAATAACGACGTGCAAAATGCTGAGAGGAATTGACAAGATGAACATAGACAGAATGTTTCAAAGTTGGGAAATAGGAACAAGAGGGCGCAGATGGAAGATGAAAGCTCATATGAGTTAGAGGGATGTTACGAAGTATTTCTTCAGTCTTAGAGTTGTCAGGAAGTGGATCAATCTGGAGAGGGAAGTAGCAGAGGCAGGATCAATACATAGCTTTAAGATGAGGTACGATAAGGCTCTTAGAGCAGGGAGAGAGTGGACCTAGTTGTGGCTAGCGAAGAGATGGGGCCAGGAGCAATCACATATAGGTGAGTACACACATAAACATACACATGCACACCACAACCCACACCACACCAGCAACCACACCAACAATCACACTAAAAACCAAACCAACAACCACAACAACACCCACATCACACATATACACACACAGAGCCTAGCAAAGCAACAAGCGCAAGTACACACAGAACCACCCTCAGAACCCCACAGCCAAACAGTATCCCAACACAAACCACAATCCACACTTACAGCCCCCACCCCACGATATGCTGTAGAATCCCACAGCACACTGCCAGGTCCTCCACCCCCACAGACCCCCAGAACACAGTGTTGGAGAGGAAACTGAAGGTATGGTACACCAACGCTGATGGAATAGCGAATATGTTGGAGGAGTGGCACGAGAAAATCAAAGAGGCATCACCGGACATCACAGCTCTCACCGAAACCAAGCTCAGAGGAATGATAACAGGTGCCATCATTCCAACGGGATATCAGATCTTGAGGAAAGACAGAGGGAACAGAGGGGGTGGAGGAGCTGCATTGCTCATCAAAAACTAATAGGATTTTGACGAGCTGGATAAGAAGACAGACACTTTTGAAGGCAATCGGTCGAATCTTTCTTGTGTTATGGCAAAAGTAAAAACGAAAAGTTGAAGTGGGAAAAAATCAGGCAACCACTTAATGGTATTTCTTCTGGGATACCTAATTAATAAATAATAAACCAGTGAAAGCTGAAAATGGAATCAAAGCCACTTACGAATTTGACTGTTGAGACTGTAGAAAGAGGGAGATTATTCATGAACGATCATTGAGAGTGAGGAATGAAACGAAAGATCAAATGAAGTCTTGACAGAGTTATGCATGATGCTAACTGAAAGTAGAGAAATTAGGACAGACCAGCGGGAGCTAGAAAAAGTTAACACAACAAAGGACAAAGTGATTAAACCAATAAATGAGTTTGACATATAAAACAATTGAACCAGACACCATATCTTCGTGGGAAAAAATGGTCTACTGCTTTACCCAATATCGAAACTTTTCAACTATTCTCTCAAGACAGCGTAGCTGATAGATTATTGGAAAAAGTAAGGAGACAAGATGTAACAAATTATAGCCGGTATAACTAACATTAATTCTATGTTCAGTATCCTGACAAAGAAAACTACTTCTAAGTGGGCACACGAGAGCAAAAATCAAGCAGGATTTGTCAAAGACCAAAAATGGCTTTAGGAACGGGAAAACCTGTAAATTCACACCAGAATGCTCATGGGTACAAATTCTAGGAAAGGCGATACTGTTTGGCAAGTTCTCTTATATCTTATAGCATTAAAAATGTATATATAAGCTTTGGCCGACTACTGTAGGTCGCAGCCTGAGAAACGACAACGTGTTCCTAATGATGACGAAATGTTTGGAGCAAATCTTTACTACTGTAAATGCCATTAAACAATAAGAAAGAGGTAATCAATTCTTTATCAGGTTCAGGGCAGTGAGAAAATTGTATGAGCGAGATATATAAGTCAAGAAAACAAACAAAATACATAAATTTAAAAGAGGTATGAGAGATATAAAAAAAAACAGAAACCAGTAATGTCGATCAACGAAGATTAAGAAATGAGGCCAGGAGCCAAGACTTAACCCCCGACATACACAGATCAGTAGGTACATGGTAGATACCGCCAGGTACTGCCTAACAAGGATTTATAACATGTCGTTCTTATTCAAATACCTCCTCCTCTTCCTCTTCCTCCTCCTTCTCCTCCTCCTCCTCCTCCTTCTCTCCCTCCTCCTCCTCCTCTCCTCCTCCTCCTTCTCCTCCTTCTTCTCCTCCTCCTTCTTCTCCTCCTTCTCCTCCTCCTTCTTCTCCTCCTTCTCCTCCTTCTCCTCCTCCTTCTTCTCCTCCTTCTCCTCCTTCTCCTCCTCCTTCTTCTCCTCCTACTTCTCCCCCTCCTCCTTTTCCTCCTCTTCCTCTTTCAAGGCTCCTTCTCCTCCTCCTCCTCCTCCTCCTCTCCAAGTGAATAACAGTGTACAGTATTATTGCAAAAATTCATTAAAATCAAAACAGAGATAATTACAAAACTCTGATATATTTCTCTACCATCTGCGTTAATATTACAGTCGACTGAATGACAGTGTAAAATAAAACTAGTCAACAACATTTACAGAAAAGAAGGCGAGTATTTTGGGAAGCCATCTGGTGGCGGAAGTCACGAGAGGCAGTGGGCGAAGTGTGATATTATTAGTCTAGTCAGCTTGACAAACAGTATTAAATCGTTTACCATTGATGATATCACCTACTACAGCAGCAGCAGCACCAATAATAATAATAATAATAATAATAATAACACAACAGCAATAATATAAGAAACAACAACTACATTATTATTATTATTATTATTATTATTATTATTATTATTATTATGAAAATCATATTGTATTGAATTTCCGCAGAAATCGTACGTCATATAGCATATTTTGGTACTGCATTAGTTTTCCAGACTTCCAGGAAGGTGCAGCTGGTGCAGAGTGCAGGACCAGGGCTGGAGTTGTCTGCGTGACGCGAGGCGTGAAGAACAAAGCGTCACGTGAAGAAAGGGTCGAGGCGAGGGATCCGATCTCGGTCGAACATGAGCTGGAAGAAAGTTTCTGGTATTGATCCTAGCGAGGCTTCCGATCTCTAGCGCACCTGAGCTGCAAGACCATTGCAGGTATCGAGCCAGGCGAGGATTCCAACGTCAGTCGTACATGAGCTGGAAGAGAGTTCCAGGCATTGATCCAGGCAAGAGATCCGATCTCTGGCTTACCTAAGCTGGAAGGGCATTCCGGTTATCGATCCATGAGAAGAATTCAATATCTGGAGCACGTGAGCTGGTGGGGCATTCTAATTATCGATCGAGGCAAAGATTCCAGTATCTATAACTCGAGAGCTGGGAGGCATTCCAATTATCGATCCAGGTGAGGAATCTGATATCTGGTGCACGTGACCCGAAATAGCGTTCCAGGTATCGATTCAGGTGAGGGGCTCCGATATCCGGAGCACGTGAGCTGTAAGAGCATTCCAGGTATCGATCCTCTGAGAGCAAGGGCTCCGGTTTCTAGTAAGCGAGCTCTGGAATGCTCACATAATAAGCTACCTGTCCACCAGTCCTGGCTACTGTTAAGGCAAGGGGATCGTGGCGTTCCAGGGAGCTCTTGCGTTCCAGCTGCAGGTTCTTGACGCTTATGGAATAACAGGAGGGCTTCAGGGTGGAAACCTGTTAACGTCAGATCACCAAAGGCTAAAATAATTTAAAATGCTTCTCATGCTGAAAATACTGCATATGTGGCATCAGGAGGCATGTGGGCTCACTACAGTTTAACGCACAATATATCTAAAGTCTATATTGGATAGAAGAGCTCGAATTTTTGTTTTTGTTTAGGTAATGGTAGTTTATCGGTAATAACAAATTGGCTGCCCTGTTTTCTTTTATGATTTTTAATGATAATAATAATAATAATAATAATAAAATCATTGTCATTTTATTATTATTATTATTATTATTATTATTATTATTATTATTATTATTATCATTATTATTACAAATTTTCTTATAATTATTATGCTGACTTTTCAATTGGAGAGATAATTATGTTTTTGTCAGCCATCTCTAGGTTTAGAAGTTCCAAAAAAATGAAATGCTGCTGGCTGGTCTAGACAGTTAATTTTAATATACAAAAAAAAAGACTCTTGAAATGCAAAGTGACTTCAAAATTATACTAGCAAAACTAATTCCTCTAAATTCGAAATATGAACGACCTAATAACTAAGTGGTCTTAGCGGGTGCTGGAGTAGGGAAAGGCTTATCCGAGACCTCGAGGGTAATCTGAAATGGTGGCAGCAATTACTAAGCCAGGAATCTAGAACATGCAAGTGGAACTCAAGTTGCTGTGCATCGTGGCGAGAAAGCGACCGTAGGGCGAATCCAGTCTTAGCAAGAATACAGTACCAGAAGTGGAGAATATTTGTAAGTTGTGGACAGTTTGGTAATGTCTTTAACACATTCTATAAAAGGGTACAAGTGATCCCATTTAAAGGCAATGAAAATGTAAATGAATGTATGTATATATATATATATACATACCTGAGTTTTGTTTCCTTTCTCATGATACCACAAAAAAAAATGTTTTTCTTAATACGAAACAGTAGAGTGCACTCACAACGAGATAAAGATCGGATTAGAGGAGTACTTTACATTTATTCTTTCATCTACTGTATATTGTACATAGCTAGACTTCGAAGTTACATATTCCCGAGTTTTGAAGTAACGAAAGTAAGGTGCGACGATTTGCCTCTGGATTCAGAGTAGAAGATCTAACGAAAAACACTCAATGTCGTTTGAATTAAAAAGTTTCCTGCCTGCTACTGTACGCTGGCAGCCAGTGAACCTCACTCTGGCGTCTTTGAGATGATCAATAGACAGAGTAGATGGTGTACAGACGATTGTGCACGAACTTCATGTCATGACACGAGACGTATTTCTAGTTTCTGTTATTCGTTACTTGCTTTTTAACAAACATTATTTTTATTATTTTGCTTGCTTCTGTCATACCATACTTGTTTCTATCATGCGTAACTTGTTTCTATCATACATTAATTGCTTCTATCATACAATATATATTTCAGTCATGCACTACTTGCTCCTATCATGCAACACTTGCTTCCATTCTGCAAAGCTTGTCTGTATTGTATATTGCTTACCATACTACACTATCTCTTATCATGTACCACTTACCTTCTATTATTTATTCATTACTTGCTATAATCATGCATTACTTGTTTTCATCATGCGTTGTATACCTCCATCTTGTATTACTTTCTTCTGTCATGGAGCATTTGCATTAATCATGGATTACTTATATTAGTCTACATATGCTCCGTTACCAGTTCTTGTCCTATCCATGTGGGAAACTATAATTCATATTCTTTAAACTACGTAGAGAGACAGTCTTCACTAATTCAACACTAATTCATTCTAATTCGTTACCTAATCGAGACCCTGTGTGTGTGTGTGTTCTCACCTAATTGTGGTTGCAGGGATCGAGACTCAGCTCCTGGCCCCGCCTCTTCACTGACCGCTACTAGGTCCTCTCTCTCCCCCTGCTTTATCATACCTCGTCTTAAAGCTATGTATGGTTCCTGCCTCCACTACATCCCTTGGTAGGCTATTCCACTTCCTGACAGACAACTGAAGAAATACTTACTAACATCTATTTGACTCGTCTGAGTCTTCAACTTCCAATTGTGACCCCTTGTTTCTGTGTCCCCTCTCTGGAACATCCTGTCTCTTTCCACCTTATCTATTCCACGCAGTATTTTGTATGTCGTTATCATGTCTCCCCTAACCCTCCTGTCCTCCAGTGTCGTCAGTACTGAGGATCTGAAACCATTCACAAATTATCGCTTGGAAATATCCCAATTTCAATAAACATAGCAACTGCAAGAATATCAAGAAAATGATGGGTAATGTATATAGATAACTTAGTGGAAGGTAGGAAGGAACGGTTGAAGGAGTAGGTAAAGGAGGCTTTTTAGTTTTAGGGGCTTAAGCATCTAACAGGTTTGTGTGAGCATATTAGCTCCGGAACTAACCTTGTTGCAAACCTTTGCACTTTCTCTAATTTCTTGACGTGCTTGACCAGGTGTGGTCTGCCAGTCACCCGTGTGTGTGTGCGCAAAATATTGCAAAATATTTTGTCCTCCTGCTGCTGCTCCCTGCAGGAGCAGTATCACTACAATCTTCCCCTTCTAAAATATTAGATACAGTAATCTCCCAAACTGTTAGGTGGGCGACATGTACGTCCAGACCTTCGAAGCCCTTGAGCCTCTTCCAGTTGTAGGGGTCGATTCATAGCTCCTGGCCCGGCCTCTTCACTGGTCGCTACTAGGTCACTCTCTCCCTGCTCCATGAGCTTTATAATGCCTCTTCTGTATGGATCCTGCCTCCACTACATCGCTTTCCAGATTATTCCACTTCCTGACAACTTTATGACTAAAGAAGTACTTTCTAAGAAGTACTTCCTAAGAAGTACTTCGTGTGTGCGTGTGGGTGGGTGTGTTGGTGGGTGGGTGGGTGGGTGTTTGGGTGGGTGTGTGGGTGCATGCACGCAAAAGAGTTTCCCCTTTAAAGTTTAAAGCCGTGACCGCACCTCTGGGCAGCACCAAACTACCACCAGGGATTTAAAGCGATTTACAGAGTGACCTTTGACCCGAGATGACCCAGGATTAGTTTGTGTACACAACGCTTAACGAACCCGAGAAGTTTATGAGGCTAACGAGAGAATACCTCGGGATTAATGAAAGAATAAATCTTATTTTATCCATCAAAGGTTAGAGAGAATCTACATGTTAAGTGCCATAGAAATTAGCGAGAATTTACCAATGTGTGTTTAATTCAGGCAGGAAATACCTCGTCTCCACCTAGGTAGATGTACGCTTTAACTTAGGTGGTTATCCAAGCCCTAGCTGGCTTGTCGCTAGACGTCCAGGCTAACGAGGACAGTCGTGCGTTTACTCCTGGGGTCAACGAGGAAGAAAATGATGATAACGGGGGTGCTGATAACTTTACAAGGAAGGCGTGACGGGGCGAGGCTGCCCTGGCTGAGGAGGAGGTGACTGGTCTTTCCCTGGATGGGTGGGCCGGGCAGGGTGGCAACCGGGGCTCCGGCTTACTGCTGGGTGGGCCCTGGAAGGAAGAGGGTGGGTCATTATCATACTGTACATGTAAAGATGCCGAGAGAGAGAGAGAGAGAGAGAGAGAGAGAGAGAGAGAGAGAGAAGAGAGAGAGAGAGAGAGAGAGAGAGAAAAAGGGAGAACAAAAGGAAGAGGCAAGGTTCAGCAAGGGATTTGAACCAACTACAGGAAGACTGGCAAGGTTCCCAAGTGACCCTCTTCACCACTCGGCCACAAATGCTTCTTCCCAGCCCTGTAGTAGGTTCGACGGTCTTGTCCAGGCCCGGGTCTTTCCCAGCCCGGGCACATCAGTGGGCGGGTATACACAGAGAAAAATCGCAGACAACAGGATTCGAACCAGGCTGTCAATTGAAATTGTCATGACATATGATAGTATAGGTTAACAACTAGTTAATAGATCAGTTGATATCGATTAGATGCGGTTTTCTGCTAATTGCTGCACTTCCTTAATATTCTGTAAACCTCTCTGAGCTACACACCTCCCCTTACTCCGGAAGGGTGTGAGGGGACGGTGAAGGTAGGTGTTGGGGGTCTGTGGTGACCCTCACTCTGTGACATGGGTTACCACTGGTACCTTCTGCCTTGCCTCAGAGAATTTCTTTCCCTATTTGTTGCTGTTTTGCAACATTGCATACCTCCTGACGACGCACGAGAGTGCATATATATATATATATATATATATATATATATATATATATATATATACTGCAGGCATTTCCCTCTGGATCGCAACACTGAGTCTCTGAAAGAGGAAGCTGGTCGCCCTGTGGTCCTTGGTTTCTATGATAAGTTTTCCACCCAGCTCCTTGAGAAACTTTAGAGCACACTTGCCCCATGCTCCATGGGTCTCCGACCCTATTGGGATGAAGTTATAGCAAGAGGGAAGGTCTTCATATTTGCGGGTCTTCTGGGTCTCCTGTGGCTGGCAGCTCCACCCCTTCGGCTAAGGAGTGTGGCAGGTAGGTGTCTGCCAATGTGGCAGCACAGGTGTAGTCCCAAGCAATCTGCTTACCATCCTTCCAGGGTAGCATGGTGGCTCCATCAGGACGCTTTTGACTTCCATCAGACCTCTGCACTTGGGGTTCCCGTTGAGCTGGGCAACGGGCTGTGGCGAGGCTTCTCTTTATGATGTCATTGACCTGCTCATGTCTAGCATACTTCCTTCTGATGTGTGACACACTAGACCATGAAGTCCGAATTGATCAGCCGTCGCCCTGCCGCAAATACACCTATGTTCGGTGAGTATGGGGGCGCTAGGCGAAGAGCAACACCAATCCGAATGGCCTGTGGTCGAGTCGAGTGCCCAGAGAGGAATTGGGAACAGCAAGAAGGAAATCTCCTGAGTGTGGTGCCTTCACCGCTAGGAGACGAGCTTTGTCCTTTCCTGAAGCGTTGGTGAGCATTGTGTTGGAAATTTTTCCATGATCGGTTTGTCCCAGTGGGACTGTTTGTGCTCTTTGGGAGGAGCTGGTCTACTGGAAGAGTCTGCTTCAATGAACTTGGGGTCTTGAGCTCCCACCACACCTCTCAAACGTTCAGGGACAATCCTCTTGACTAATCCACAGGAGGCCAAACACGATGACAGAAATGCAGGTAACGCTACCTGCCTTGCTTTGCGACCCCTATACCTCCCAGTCGCACTGGCAGGGTTGCCTGCTCCCATTGCTGATCCTCTAGTGACAGATTCAGTGCCTTCTTGAAGGTTGATCTCAGGTGTGCGTCATACTCGTCAAGTGTTGGGTTTTCAAAGAGGGTGCACACCTCAAGAAGTAAGTGAGTCTTGGCATAGTAAGACACCTTGTGAGGAGATACAGGGCATCATGGGCATCAAGATCACTTATTCTCTCCTCCATTCTTTTCAGGTCATTTACTTTGTCCTTGAGGACAGTGTCGATGGCGTGGGACCCAGCGGTGCTCCCAGGAGGGTACTGTTGGATGGAGTGATAGTAGTGACTTCTGGGAGGATTGTTTGCACCGCATTGATTATTTCCTGATTTGTTGTGATAATTTCACACTTTGAGGGATTAAGGATGAGTCCTAAGGCTTCTCCCTGTGTCTTCACCTGTTGTAGGTCCTCTAACAAGGACTCCCAGTACCTGCCAGAGTGCCATCATCCAGGTACCAGATGTTGAGCTCGCTGCATAGGCTGGAAGTTAGTTCTCTTACTGCCATATATATATATATATATATATATATATATATATATATATATATATATATATATATATATATATATATATATATATTGTCGTGCCGATTAGGTAAAACTTGCGATTTTAGCTTAAATAGCAACGCTCATCTTGCCATATAAGACAAGCGAAAATTTGTGTATGCAATAATTTCGCCAAAATCATTCTGAACATAACGAAAAAATATATTTCATTGTGTTTGTTTATTAATAAATTAATGTTAACGTATCTAAAATATATTTAGTTGGGTTAGTAAATTAAATTGCGTTTGTTGTAATAAGGTTAGGTAGATTTTCAAAGTTTCTTTTGGTACAAAATTATAAATTCTTACATTAACATAAATGAAAAAAATATATCTTTAAACGTATAAGAGAAAATTTTAGAAAGGACTTAATTTTAGATGAGTTCTTGCTAATTGACCAGTTTTACCTAATGTATATATATATAGATATATATATATATATATATATATATATATATATATATATATATATATATATATATATATACATATATATATATATATATATATATATATATATATATATATATATATATATATATATATATATATATATATATATATATGTATATATATATATATATTTATGTTAATGTAAGAATTTATAATTTTGTACCAAGAGAAACTTTGAAAATCTACCTAACCTTATTACAACAAACGCAATTTAATGTAAAAAGAGAGCAGATGAGAGAGTGGGTGAGATGTTATCAGCAAATTTTGTTGAAAATAAGAAAAAGTTTTAGAATGAGATTAATAAGTTGAGGAAGCCTAGAGACAGGAGAGGAGAGTTATTAAATGGAGAGTTAGAGGTATCGGGAAGATGGAGAGAATATTTTGAGGATTTGTTAAATGTTGATGAAGACAGGGAAGCTGTGATTTCGTGTGTAGGGCAAGGAGGAATAACATCTTGTAGGAGTGTGGAAGAGCCAGTTGTGGGTGTAGGGGAAGTTCGTGAGGCAGTGGGTAGAATGAAAGGGGTAAGGCAGCTGGGATTGATGGGATAAAGATAGAAATGTTAAAAGCAGGTGGGGATATAGTTTTGGAGTGGTTAGTGCTATTATTTAATAAATGTATGGAAGAGGGTAAGGTACCTAGGGATTGGCAGAGAGCGTGTATTGTTCCTTTGTATAAAGGCAAAGGGGACAAAAGAGAGTGCAAAATTATAGGGGAATAAGTCTGTTGAGTGTACCTGGTAAAGTGTATGGTAGAGTTATTATTGAAAAAATTAAGAGTAAAACAGAAAGCAAGATAGCAGATGAACAAGGGGCTTTAGGAATGGTAGGGGGTGTGTAGACCAAGTGTTTACAGTGAAACATATAGGTGAACAGTATTTGGATAAGGGTAAAGATGTTTTTGTGGCATTTATGGATTTGGAAAAGGCGTATGATAGGGTAGATAGGGGGGCAATGTGGCAGATGTTGCAGGTGTATGGAATAGGAGGAAGGTTAATGAAAGCAGTGAAGAGTTTTTATGAGGATAGTGAGGCTCAGGTTAGAGTGTGTAGGAGGGAAGGGGACTATTTCCCAGTAAAGTGGGCCTTAGACAAGGATGTGTGATGTCACCGTGGTTGTTCAATATATTTATAGATGGGGTTGTAAGAGAAGTGAATGCGAGGGTCTTGGCAAGAGGTGTTGGGCTAAAAGATAAAGAAGCAAATACAAAGTGGGAGTTGTCACAGTTGCTTTTTGCTGATGACACTGTGCTTTTGGGAGATTCTGAAGAGAAGCTGCAGAGGTTGGTGGATGAATTTGGTAGGGTGTGTAAAAGAAGAAAATTGAAAGTGAATATAGGAAAGAGTAAGGTGATGAGGATAACAAAAAGAATAGGTGACGAAAGATTGGATATCAGATTGGAGGGAGAGAGTATGGAGGAGGTGAATGTATTCAGATATTTGGGAGTGGACATGTCGGCGGATGGGTCTATGAAGGATGAGGTGAATCATAGAATTGATGAGGGGAAAAGGGTGAGTGGAGCACTTCGGAGTCTGTGGAGACAAAGAACCTTGTCCATGGAAGTAAAGAGGGAATGTATGAGAGTATAGTTATACCAACGCTCTTATATGGGTGTGAAGCATGGGTGATGAATGTTGCAACGAGGAGAAGGCTGGAGGCAGTGGAGATGTCATGTCTGAGGTCAATGTGTGGTCTGAATATAATGCAGAGAATTCGGAGTTTGGAAATTAGGAGGAGGTGGGATTACCAAAACGATTGTTCAGAGAGCTGAGGAGGGGTTGTTGAGGTGGTTTGGACATGTAGAGAGAATGGAACGAGACAGAGTGACTTCGAGAGTGTATAAATCTGTAGTGGAGGGAAGGCGGGGTAGGGGTCGGCCTAGGAAAGGTTGGAGGGAGGGGTAAAGGAAGTTTTGTGTGCGAGGGGCTTGGACTTCCAGCAAGCATGTGTGAGCGTATTTGATAGGAGTGAATGGAGGCATATGGTTTTAATACTTGACGTGCTGTTGGAGTGTGAGCAAAGTAACATTTATGAAGGGATTCAGGGAAACCGGCAGGCCGGACTTGAGTTCTGGAGATGGGAAGTACAGTGCCGGCACTCTGAAGGAGGGGTGTTAATGTTGCAGTTTTATAACTGTAGTGTAAAGCACCCTTCTGGCAAGACAGTGATGGAGTGAATGATGATGAAAGTTTTTCTTTTCTGGCCACCCTGCCTTGGTGGAATCGGCCGATGTGTTAATAAAAATAAATAAATATATATATATATATATATATATATATATATATATATATATATATATATATATATATATATACAAAATATATATATATATATATATATATATATATATATATATATATTATATATATATATACATATATATATATATATATATATATATATATATATATATATATATATATATATATATATATATATATATATATACATATATATATATATATATATATATATATATATATATATGTATATATATATATATATATATATATATATATATAGTATATATATATATATATATATATATATATATATATATATATATATATATATATATATATCATATATATATGTATACATATATATATATACATACATATATATATATATATATATATATATATATATATATATACGTATATATATATATATATATATATGTATATGTATAACAACACTCAACCTCAATTGGGGTTCGTGGATGGCTCTTAGACTGACGTCTCCGTCGCACTGAATATGTGTTCATTATCGTTCTGTTTACATCCACATTTCTTTTACGATTACCGAAGTCGAGTTATTATGTAGAATTTATTGTCTGTTAAAGAGGGTTTCTGATTCAGACAGAAATATACAAATCCTTTCCAATTTGTATTTCAGGGTTGCCGTTGCCCGCCCGCTGATAGCTCGCTGCTAGGCCGAGCTGCTATCTCCGTGTTTATCAGTTGTGAGGGTGTGGCACGATAGGCTACACCTACCATGGCTGTGTCTAGTAGGGTGGGGTTGCGCAATCCTCCTGTTGACTAGCAATCCAGTAAGTAGTCCTGGAGGCAAGTCTCACGCTGATCTCATACTTTCTTTCTGATCAAAATAGCATTTTTTTGGGGAGGTCTCCTCTTTCTAGCTAGCCTATATTAGCCAGAAAAAGATATCTTAAAAAGAATAATTCTGCTGTGCCAGATTTATTGTCCCTCTGCAAAGGAGCTATGATGTTCCCAGAATATTATGATGATGGAGCTTATATAACGCAGTCTTGCCTGTGCTGGAAGGTAAAGAAATATGGCAAGACTATTAATGTTTCTTTAACTCAGATAACCCACACATAGCTTATGACGACGTCGGACCGAAACATCGTCACAAGATTCTCTCTTATGTGTGGGTTATTTGTGTGTTGTTCCAGCCACGGTATTATGTCCCTTTTTGTTCTTCCACTCTGACATTGGTCTTCCTGGACGCTGCTGGTACTTACCACGCTGGACAAGGGTTCCTCACCTCGCCTGCAGGACAAACATTATTGTCTTTACACAGCGAAGTTCGCAACTCTTGCCCAAATACATGAATGTTTACCCCAAATCTTTTATTTTTATTTTTAAAGTTGAGTAAACCAAGATAATTTATCTTAAAATAATTTAACTTTATATTTTTTTTTTTGCATATGAATATGCTGACAGACAGTAATCACCCAGCAGATTCAACTGTATAATCGAATCGAATCCTACTGCCGTCTTTTTATGTGAGTGTGGAGGGGATTAAAGCCTCTTAAAGCTTGGGACTCCGGCAGGATTTCCTGTCTTTTCTTGTTGTCTCACAAACTCATAAGATTGCAGGAAAAAATCTTACCAACTCCTTATATTTAATAGCCATTACATGCATATGAATATCTATGTTTAAAGATTAGCAGAAGGCACGCAGTGTTTCTTTATATAAGTGTTTATATCTTCCTGCAACTTTTTCTGACCTAATTTGCCCGAAATGCTCAGCATAACAGTAGTGTCATTGATGTCAGCTAGGCCTGTATACCTTGTACATGTACTTGAAGTAAATAAAGATATTATTATTATTCAGTGTCTTCTACCGAAGTAACTTACATGCTCAAGCACGCACGCACACGCACACACACACACACACACACACACACACACACACACACACACACACACACACACACACACTCCTATTGGGAAATGCTCCTATTGGGAAATGCTCTCCCAAGGTTGCGTGTTCCCAGCGTAGTATACTCTCCATGTCGATTGTCGGTCGAGGGTAGTGTTATCCAAGGGTTGGGCTTCCATGAATGAGTATTGCCAAGGTATTGAAAGAGAGCAAGCCATTCCTGTGAAACATTTACTTCGCTGACATCCTTCATCTATCTCGAGCGTCCTGTGCTGATGACAATATCACACTATTTTCTAGCGACGCAAACACAACGCGTACTGTACACCACATTAGGGATCCTTAAAGCCTTCTCTTGTCTTGTTGGACGACGTTGAAAAATTGCGGTTATTTCACTCAACACAAATATGAAGGTTGTCTCACACAGACAATAGATATATCGTCTTGCTATAGTTGAAGGTGAAAAAAAACAGGAAGCTGACGGGTGATTCATCGATTAATATATCATGAGTTGAGATACATAGAATGCTGACCCCTCACTAGACATGTGAGTGATGTTGATGCCGTATGCGGCGGCAGGACTCAAGTTCCTCCGACGGGTCGCTCTGCTTAAAGAACTGACTGTCATGTGTCCAGTTCTGTCGATAAAATGTTGTGGTGTCTTGTGCTGTCTAGATGTTCTGCTGTGACATGCGCTGTGTGGGTGTTGTGTCTAGTTCTGTCTAGATGCCGTTGTTTCTCTAGCTCTGAGTAAATGATGTAATTTGTGACTGTCTAAATTGAGCTGGATGGGTAATGGATGAGCGTGGGATGTATAATAATTTCAGGTGTTGTTGTCCGGCCAGGGCTGCTCAGTGTGGAATCTCAAATTTAATCATGAAATGGTCTGGTCTTGTGCCACTCCCTCCAACATTTTCTTGATGCTTCCCATCACCTCTCTGCTTCCTTTGTAATGAACGTCTTCAAAAAATTATCACAAGTAATAGTTTGCTGGTTTTTTTTTTTTCAAAAGATTTTTTTCAAAAATTAATTTTCCAAAAATTATTTTCGAACTTTGACTAAACAAAATCCCATTTCCCTACTTTATATTAATTATATATATTTTTTAGTTTATAGTTTACTTTCTGGTAAATTCAATTCCCAACTGTAACGTAACACCCCGAGCTGCTATCTATAGAAATCGGATAATAACAGATGTAAGTAGACTTATCTGTAAGTCTGTACTCATCCAGAATTAGCCTGGGGGATCCTCCGAATGTAACCTACGGGTGCTACCACTGAGCTCCATGCAACCTCTATTGTTATGTAATAGTTATTATTACCGCAAAACCTATTTAACAAATAGCTTTATTTCGATTGAATTTGAAAATAGAATCGCAACCACAATAGGATTTTTCTGCATATCTTTAAAATAAATTTTACAAGTAAACGACAGAAAATTATTAAGTGCAAATAAGATCTGCCTATTACCGCAATGTTCTTGTTTCTTGTAATATTTATACATATTTTAACAATAAATATCCAAAATTCTTATTGATTTTTAAGTAAATTCACAGGTGTTCATATCTTATCTCTACATATATTTTGTTTTTTTCAGACAAGTTCTTTGTGTATGCCAATTTTCATTATTATTATTACTCTAGACAAAAAAATGACTCGTGTATAACGATAACATATATTCGTCAGAATGTGTGTCAACCACCCAGGGAGGTACTACCGTCCTGTCATTTGAGTTAGGTTAGGTAAGATTCGTGGTATGAGTGAATGCTTCACTTGCATCACCCTCACCACTAGTCCATCACCCTCACCATCAGTCCATCACCCTCACCATCAGTCCATCACCAGCAAGGGAAGTGAGGAAGGAAGTTCATCTGAGGGGACACAGATGGACTTCTGGAAACACCCTCACCCTCACCACCAGTCCTTCACCCTCACCACCAGTCCTTCACCCTCACAACCAGTCCATCACCCTCACAACTGGTCCATCACCTTCACCACCAGTCTCACCTCACCACCAGTCCCATTCACTCACCATCCATCCCACCACCAGTCTCATCACCTCACCACCAGTCCAACACTTACCACCGGTCTCACTCACACCAGTCCATCCTCACCACCAGTCCATCACCTCACCACAGTCCAACACCCTCACCACGGTCCTTCACCCTCACCATCCAACACTCTCATCATTCCACATCCACCACCAGTCCTTCACCCTCACCAACTTTAAGATACGTTCTGCCTACTAAGGGCTTTTTTCAATCCAAGATTTCGTCCAATATTTCGCCTAATAAAAGCTTCACCTTCGCACTGTTTCGTGCACCAGGGTCCACTGTTTCGCCCACCAGGTGAGTGAAACACATTCATTGCATACATTTGAAAAATGTTTTGAGGGTGTTGGACTGGTGGTGAGGGTGTTGGACTGGTGGTGAGGGTGTTGGACTGGTGGTGAGGGTGTTGGACTGGTGGTGAGGGTGTTGGACTGGTGGGGAGGGTGAAGGACGGTGGTGAGGGTGTTGGACTGGTGGTGAGGGTGATGGACTGGTGGTGAGGGTGTTGGACTGGTGGTGAGGGTGTTGGACTGGTGGTGAGGGTGTTGGACTGGTGGGGAGGGTGATGGACTGGTGGTGAGGGTGATGGACTGGTGGTGAGGGTGATGGACTGGTGGTGAGGGTGTTGAACTGGTGGTGAAGGTGACGTTTTATGTTGGCCATACACACAGTTTTCTTACATGAACAGATATACTTCAACTAAAATTGAAGAAACCCAAAGAACACAGTGAAAAACAGATGAAGACGAGACGGGAACAGCAATACTGTGAGATCAACAGTCAGTGTTATGATGCTTCCCAGGTCGAGGTAGCACTCTTTTATAGTTTTTCTTACATTTTTATAGATTTTTTTCAGAGTGATGGACTAGTGGTGAGGGTGATGGACTGGTGGTGAGGGTGATGGACTGGTGGTGAGGGTGATGGACTGGTGGTGAGGGTGATGGACTGATGGTGAGGGTGATGGACTAGTGGTGAGGGTGATGGACTGGTGGTGAGGGTGATGGACTGATGGTGAGGGTGATGGACTGGTGGTGAGGGTGATGGACTGATGGTGAGGGTGATGGACTAGTGGTGAGGGTGATGGACTAGTGGTGAGGGTGATGGACTGATGGTGAGGGTGATGGACTGGTGGTGAGGGTGATGGACTGGTGGTGAGGGTGATGCACTGGTGGTGAGGGTGATGGACTGGTGGTGAGGGTAATGGACTGGTGGTGAGTTTGAAAGACTGGTTGTGTGGACTGGTGGTGAGGTTGAAGGACTGGTTTTGTGGACTGGTGGTGAGGATGATGGACTGGTGGTGAGGGTGATGGACTGGTGGTGAGGGTGATGGACTGGTGGTGAGGATGATGGACTGGTGGTGAGGGTCATTGACTGGTGGTGAGGGTCATGGACTGGTGGTGAGGGTCATGGACTGGTGGTGAGGGTCATGGACTGGTGGTGAGGGTCATGGACTGGTGGTGAGGGTCATGGACTTGTGGTGAGGGTGAATGACTGGTGGTGAGGGTGAGGGACTGGTGGTGAGAGTGGTGGTGAGGGTGATGGACTGGTGGTGAGGGTGATGGACTGTCGGTGAGGGTGATGACTCAAAATTCCCGTCTTCGGCCGGGAGTTGATTTTTTGGGGGGACTTCTATTTATGTTTCATATGTTCAAATTCCTTTTTTGTTTAATTTTTGCAGCTATACACACACAAACAGCTGGTAGACCTTGTTTATGACTCTTACACTGCGATTTTATTTAGCGTTCATGTTGCTAAAACAATTATGTTGACTCAAAATTCCCATATTAATGCAAAGGACCAAATAAACAACACAGTCAAAAAGAAATACCTCGTGGTATTCTTGGTGTCTTGACAAAAAAGATTCCAGCAGCCCATTTGGCAAATTCATCTTATTGTCAATGTCTTCGATCCTGCTGTATTTATTTACTTACATGTTGCTGTACATTTGCAACTTCAGCAACACATTGTCTTTTGCAACAGTCACTTCTTTACTGTATTTAACGTTTAATATAATTATGTTGCTGCACCCTTCCCCTTTCTAAACCTAGTCGGTTCTTCCTTACTTATATTTTCTCTTTTCTGTCACTCTGTCATTCACAATACTAATTTAATTTACTTAAAAAATATTTTATAATTCTAACACTGTGTCCATCAGTTTTGAACTATAGCAGGAAACGCTGATAAAAAAAAGACCCTTTTTCAGTAAATCTCTGTATTTACATTCAATTTTCACTTAATTTTTTTTTTTTTGCTATTTGTTTCATAACCATTTATAATCCCCCGAGAGGGATGGGCGGGGATCCCGGGTCCATTAACGTATGTTTACGTCCAATGATAATCCCGGTTTAGCGCTTCTTTTGATTATAATAATAATGGTAATCCACTAACTGGACCGTCAATAGTATTCCACTAAAAAATGTCCCACTACAGAGTTCAATAACACTTTCTTATCTTCGTGAATGACGCCTCGCCTAGTATCTGAGCTGTTATCTATGTGAATGACGCCTCGCCTAGTATCTGAGCTGTTATCTATGTGAATGACGGAACTTGTCTGAGTGAATGTTGGTGCGTAGCCGCCTACACACGATAAATTAATTAGGAAGAGATTACCTGATAGTGATGATGAGTGCCAACTGTGGTGCCACTTTGGGGAAACTTTTTGAAAGCGTGTTCCCAAACTGTGGATAATTTTCTGAAAAAAATCATGTCTTATAATTAAGGCATATTTTATTGTTATTGTATCAAATACAGTTTCCTTTTATTCATTTGACAGACGTTCGTTAGAATTTATCTTGAGGGCTGATGCGTCTTCTGTAGCTCTACATGTATTCGTTCATGTTAATGTTCTTGATGTGTTCTGAGGAGTGTGTGTGTGTGTGTGTGTGTGTGTGTGTGTGTGTGTGTGTGTGTGTGTGTGTGTGTACTCACCTAGTTGTACTCACCTAGTTGTGGTTGCAGGGGTCGAGTCAAAGCTCCTGGCCCCGCCTCTTCACTGGCCGCTACTGGGTCACTCTCCCTGCGCCATGAGCTTTATCATACCTCTGCTTAAAGCTATGTATAGAGCCTGCCTCCACTACATCGCTTCCTAAACTATTCCACTTCCCGACAACTCTGTGACTGAAGAAATACTTCCTAACATCTCTGTGATTCATCTGAGTCTTCAACTTCCATCTGTGTCCCCTTGTTGTTGTGTCCCATCTCTGGAACATTCTGTCTCTGTCCACTTTGTCAATTCCTCTCAGTATCTTATATGTTGTTATCATGTCTCCCTATCTCTCCTGTCCTCCAGTGTCGTCAGGTCGATTTCCCTTAACCTCCCCTCGTAGGACATACCCCTTAGCTCCGGGACTAGTCTTGTTGCAAACCTTTGCACTTTCTCGAGCTTCTTCACATGCTTGGCTAGGTGTGGGTTCCAAACTGGTGCTGCATACTCCAATATGGGCCTAACGTACAGTGTACAGGGTCCTGAACGATTCTTTATTAAGATGTCGGAATGCTGTTCTTAGGTTTGCTAGGCGCCCATATGCTGCAGCAGTTATTTGGTTGATGTGCGCCTCAGGAGATGTGTCTGGTGTTATACTCACCCCAAGATCTTTTTCCTTGATTGAGGTTTGCAGTCTCTGGCCCCCTAGGCTGTACTCCGTCTGCGGTCTTCTTTGCCCTTCCCCAATCTTCATGACTTTGCACTTGGTGGGGTTGAACTCCAGGAGCCAGTTGCTGGACCAGGCTTGCAGGCTGTCCAGATCCCTTTGTAGTTCTGCCTGGTCCTCGTCCGATTGAATTCTTCTCATCAACTTCACATCATCTGCAAACAGGGACACTTCGGAGTCTATTCCTTCCGTCATGTCGTTCACAAATACCAGAAACAGCACTGGTCCCAGGACTGACCCCTGTGGAACCCCGCTCGTCACCGGCGCCCACTCTGACACCTCGCCACGTACCATGACTCGCTGCTGTCTCCCTGACAGGTATTCCCTGATCCAATGTAGTGCCTTCCCTGTGTGTGTGTGTGTGTGTGCACCTCTCGTAAGCAGCATAATTAACAAGGCGACACAGTTTTTTCCACATTAATGATTTTGGGAGACAGGAATGCCAGTGTGGGAGACACTGCTTGAACATTATATCAACAGAAAAGAACATTGATAAAAGAGCAGCATACAGGAACGGTACAGTAACACTCAAAATATAATACAATAACACGAGAGAACAGCACAGAACAAGAACAGCAAGAAAAATAGAAAATAGAACAATGGAAAAGTACAACAAAAGCCCAATAACACACGAGAAAGCAATAACATAAGAACATAAGAACGAGTATAACAGCTTCATTATGGCAATCGCTGCTTCGGATAATCTAACAGACGTTTTATGTTGGCCATACACACAGTTTTCTTACATGAACAGATCACTATGTCATCTCAGATCTATAAGAGCTGATATACTTCAACTAAAATTGAAGAAACCCAAAGAACACAGTGAAAAACAGATGAAGACGAGACGGGAACAGCAATACTGTGAGATCAACAGTCAGTGTTATGATGCTTCCCAGGTCGAGGTCGCACTCTTTTATAGTTTTTCTTACATTTTTATAGATTTTTTTTTCAGATGTTTTAGGCTGAATGTTTTTCTTTTTTTCTTCCTTCAACTTTTTTTTATATTATTTCGCTTCAGGCTTTTGAAAAAGATGCCCCAAAAAATTCGACAATGGCGGTGATTTAACTTCAAACTTCAAACTTTTACTACAGGTTGCAATTAGTCCCAATTTACAAATATTATTGAAATATTATTTTTTAATCAGTAATTAAAGAATGCTAACCATAAGGGCAGGGTGCATCACATTCCTTGGAACATCAGCATGTATGCGAGTGTTTTTTCAGCATCTGGCAGGAGCAGAGTTCTTAACCAAAATAAATTTATTATCGCTTTATTTATACTATTCTGCAGTTAACTAACATGTTCAAAACTTGTCTTCAAATTATGAAAATATTACGAATATATTTACGTAGTTAACCATAATAATAGTGGCAGTTCCTGCCACTCCTCAGATACTCTGGCGTCTCAAGAATTGCCACCTGAAAAATATTAGAAGTGAATGGATATATGGAATGTTATAATTAATTAATATGGTCTGCAATCTACTTAGACTGAGTTTACATTAAACCCAACAGTGTATCACACCTCACATGGTGCTAAATATCGAAACGTATATTCACATATTTACATAACAGTAAATAAAACAGTATTGGAGACATTAACAAAGAGGCGTCCTGACCAGGTTGCATTAAAAAGAACGCCACGTATTTTTATTATATAGTGGACAGCTTGAATCATCAGCCCAACAATACAATTGTAACGAATATCAATATGAAATACTGTACATGCTCATGGGATTTTGAGTTTGCATACATGCTAGAATGGAATGAATGCGTGAGAGCATGTGCATGTGAGGTACATAAATATCTGTGAGTGTAAATGCATGCTTATTTGTGGACATATGGATGAATTACGACACTTATTCAGCTACGTAAATAAAAACAAAAGAAATTAACATAAACAGGTTATGAAACATAAATAGAAGTCCCAGATTTTTACTTAGTAACCAACTTGGTGGCCGAGTTGGGTGGCAGCTTAGTCTCGTCTAGCTGGTCTACTGTTCGCGGCTGTCCAGGTGGGTGGAATTACAGGACGCAGTTTTCTGTGTGTCCCCTCCTGTAATTCCACCCACCTGGACAGTCTCGGCAGTAGACCAGCTAGACGAGACTAAGCTGCCACCCAGCAAGGTCACTGGGGAGGGGCCAACACCCGCTGAACCTGGGGAAGTGAGGAAGGGAGTTCATCTGAGGGCCCGCAGATGGACTTCTGGAGACACGGAACTAGGAGAAGCAAACACACGAGCGCGCTCACACACACACACCACACACACACACACACACACACACACACAAACCACCAATAGTCCATCACCCTCACCACCAGTCCATCACCACCATCTGAGGGGATACACAGTCCTTCACCCTCACCACCAGTCCATCCTCACCATCACTCCATCACCACTCACCAGTCCATCACCCTCATCACCAAGTCCACCCTCACCGCCAGTCCATCACTCACCACCACTCTCACCGCCAGTTCCATCACTCTCACCGCCAGTCCACCACTCTCACCACCACAAGTCCACCCTCACCACCAGTCCATCACCACCATCTGAGGGGATACAGATGGACTTCTGGAAACACAGTCCATCACCCTCACCGCCAGTCCATCACCCTCACCGCCAGTCCATCACCCTCACCACCAGTCCATCACTCTCACCACCACTCGCAACGCCACCACTCTCACCGCCAGTCCATCACCCTCACGAGCGCGCTCACACACACACATCACTCTCACCACCACTCTCACCGCCAGTCCACCACTGTCACCGCCAGTCCATCACCCTCACCGCCCCCGTAAGTGTGGTGAGGGTGATGGACTGGCGGTGAGAGTGGAAACACAGTCCATCACATGGTGGCAGTGATGTGTGGTGAGAGTGATGGACTGGCGGTGAGAGTGATGGACTGGTGTGAGTGGTGGTGAGGGACTGGTGATGGACTGGCGGTGAGAGTGATGGACTGGCGGTGAGAGTGATGGACTGGCGGTGAGAGTGATGGACTGGTGAGGTGGTGATGGAGGGTGGTGATGGGCTGGAGAGTGATGGACTGGAGAGAGTGGTGGTGAGACTGGCGGTGAGAGTGACTGGTGAGAGTGGTGATGGACTGGTGATGACAGGTGATGAGGTGAGGGTGATGGACTGGTGAGAGTGGCGGTGGTGATGGAGGGTGGTGATGGGCCGGAGAGTGATGGACTGAGTGGTGAGTGGTGGACTGGCGGTGAGAGTGGTGAGAGTGATGGACTATCGATGAGAGTGGCAGTGGTGGACTGGCGGTGAGAGTGATGGACTGGCAGTGAGGGTGATGGACTGGCTGGCGGTGAGAGTGGTGAGAGTGATGGACTGGCGGTGAGAGTGGCAGTGAGAGTGGTGGACTGGCGGTGAGAGTGATGGACTGATGGACTGGTTGTGAGGGTGGTGGACTGGCGGTGAGAGTGATGGACTGGCAGTGAGGGTGATGGACTGGTGGTGATGGACTGGTGGTGATGGACTGGTGGTGATGGACTGGTGAGACGTGGTGATGGACTGGCGGTGAGAGTGGCAGTGAGAGTCACCACTGGCGGTGAGAGTGATGGACTGGCAGTGAGGGTGATGGACTGGTGAGAGTGGCGGTGAGGGTGATGATGGTGGTGAAGGTGACTGGCGGTGAGGGTGATGGACTGGTGGTGATGGACTGGTGAGATGATGGACTGGCGGTGAGAGTGCGTGAGGGTGGATTTATTACCGTTTCTCTTAAAATTTTCTTCCCTGTCCTTCCCTCTACACCCTTCTCTTCTCCCCTTTCACTTCCGTTCCTCTCTTTTTGTCTCCTAATTGTGTACATGCATGTGTATATAATTTACCCGGTTGACTCCCAGATAATATCACCAGCATCACAACGTTACACTGACTTGCGTGGTGGCTCTTTTTTTTTTTTAGGTGGTGTGATAATTCTCATGTATTTTTTGAAAAATAAGTGGTGGACATGCATGTGTATATAATTTACCCGGTTGACTCCCAGATAATATCACCAGCATCACAACGTTACACTGACTTGCGTGGTGGCTCTTTTTTTTTTTTAGGTGGTGTGATAATTCTCATGTATTTTTTGAAAAATAATATGTGGTGGCGGAGGACAGGGAAGAAAATTTTAAGAGAAACGGTAATAAATCCACCCTCACGCACTCTCACCGCCAGTCCATCATCTCACCAGTCCATCACCACCAGTCCATCACCCTCACCGCCAGTCACCTTCACCACCATCATCACCCTCACCGCCACTCTCACCAGTCCATCACCCTCACTGCCAGTCCATCACTCTCACCGCCAGTGGTGACTCTCACTGCCAACCTCACGAGCGCGCTCACACACACACATCACTCTCACCACCACTCTCACCGCCAGTCCATCACCCTCACCGCCCCCGTAAGTGTGGTGAGACTGTAAGTGAGACTGGCGGTGAGAGTGGAAACACAGTCCATCACATGTTTCAAGAGCCAGGAAAAAGGTGATGACCCGCAGCTGGAGCTTTTGGTCTTCTGACCGAGGCCTTTTGCTCGCTTATAAATTAAGTTAATTATAACCATTATTTTATTTGTAAACAGAATTTATTATGCAGAGAAAGCCACTGTAGGAAGCTTAGCGGAACGCTGTAGCTAGATTAGTGAGGTACTGTGGCTAGTTGAGTGAAAAGGGGCATTTGAAACTTGTATTCCTCGTCTTATTGCTCGAGTCGTATGTAAGCGCTGTCAGCAAATTTTCTTCTCCAAGAATTTGAGATATTTCACCCTGCTGCATGAGAATTATCATACCTCTTCTTAAACCTATGTTTGGATCCTATACTTCTTCTTCATGGCACAAAATTCAGAGAGGAAGCAGCTGAGTGGGTGTTGCTGACTCACTATGCGGAGAAGCATAACAAACCCACCACCACCTGGTCTTTATTCTAGTAAAAAATTTACTGCTTAAAAAAAGCATAAAAAGAAAATAAGTTTTTCATATTTTATACATAAAAGCTTCGGCGCACACGCGCACACAGTGTCTCAGTTATAACTCTCAGTTATCCAGTTATCTGTATGTTGGGATGCCATACGTTAGCGTCTCCGAGCTGTCACTAGGGACCTTGCTAGCTGTGACGTCACAAGATCCTCACGAGATCCCCACAGCGTTCATTCTCAGTCACTCCAGGGCTTCAATATCTCCAATATCTCCTCACTAATTCCCACGACACATTCAAGCCTGCGTGCGTCTCCTCTCAGAATAAAGATATATTAATAAAAATGACAGCGATTTTAATTTAGAGCCAAAATTAAGTATACCTTCGATGTTCAGCACATTCTAGAATGTCTAGAATGTCTTCATTTATATAACTGACAAACGCGAATTAATGAAATACTGAAATACTGAAATTAATGATAAAAACTACTGTGTTCCTTCCCCCAAGTCCCTTGGGCGAGAGGGAAGGGGTTATGCTGGTCACGTGACCGTCTTCGGGCCTCTTGATAGGAGGTTCAGGTCACGTGACTCCTTTCATGTTTTCTGATTGGTTATCTGGGGAATGTTCCCTCCTTCAGACTCCTTCATTAGCTGGGTTGGCCTGCGGGGCCTCACAACACTGGGCCTCCATTACGGAATGGTTTTAGGATATTAGATGGCATCAGCCTGGTTCCTCCCGGGCGTCGTGTGTGTGTACGGCATGCACGTGTGTGTGCGTGTAGGAAATGCACAATGGAGTGTGTGTATGTGTGTATGTGTGTGTGTATGGGGGAAAGTGATATATGACTGTTTTATCGCAGCCGAGTGCACTGCCTGCCCTTTTTCTGTTCGCGAGGCAAACTTTTTTTTCGCCATTTATCTTACTGTTTTTCTAACCTAACTTAGTTTAAGTTAAATTGACTTAACTTGATTTAACTTGAGAGGAACACAAAGAATTCTGTTTACGAGGGCAGAAACATAAAACCTGATATTGATAAAAAAAAATCATGTTTCTTTACATATATTCTGGCAGTAGATACTTCCGGTCTGCTCCTCACTTCCGGTCGGCCCACCCCCACTTCCGGTCTGTCCAACCCCCACTTCCGGTCACCACCACTTCCGGTCTGCCCCACCAACCCCACGCCCCCTTTTTTTTTTTTTAGCAGTAGTAGTAGTTGTATTAGTTGTAGTAGTAGTTGTATTAGTAGGCATTATGAATTATGACTTTGATCCGGTGAATCTCACAACGTAGTCTTCCTGTGGAGTTACGATTTTAATGATTATATATATTGCTCAAACCTCACCACCAGCCTCGGAAGGGGCGAGGGAAGTTAAAATTGAACACGCCGTAATGGATTAATTCCGTGCCACCTTTTGTTGCACTGCAATAAAGAAGTGGAACGGACTGCCTGTGTATGTCAAAGCTAGTCCTAGCATTAGCCAGTTCAGGTCACAGCTACTTAGTTACTTAGTTACTGTTTTTGAAATCTCTAAAACCTTTTTTTTTAATTATGTTTCTTTTCTTAATTTTCTTAATGCACCTGTTTCTCAAATTATAAATTCTGGAGGCCAATTGCTAAGTTTCTCTCAGTTTAACCAAAGTAGAATGCAGAAACTTGAAACCTGATATTGATAAAAAAAATCGTATATAAAAAAATATCTCATCTTCGACTTATATTGGAATAAGAAGACAATGATTCACATATTTTAAACACAATCAGAGAGAGAGAGAGACAGAGAGAGAGAGAGAGGGGGGGGGGAGTAAGAAGCAAACCTAAATTCTTGGAACCACGTTGAATGTGGTAGTAACAAATTTTCTGATCTAACAGGAAACTCTGCCAACAGCAACTCTGACAATTTCAACTTTAACGCAACAATTAAACCTAAGATAACATCTCTGCCTAACACTTATCCAGTAACATGACATGACGTAACATTAATGAAATAAAGAAATAAAGAAATTAATACGTTGAGAATCGCCTAAAAATTAACGTTGCAAAGTTAAACATATTCAATTATGTAGAAAAAAAAAATAGCCATGTTGCTATCCACCTGTTCATGTTTTTTTCCAGTATGGGCAACAGATTTATTTCCCTATAATTCTTCCATACACTCTGCATACAAACCCCACATATCCTCTGCCAGTTGTCGAGTATTTTCTTTCCTTCATTAAAATTTACCCATCTTTCAATATTTTCATTACCAGTCTTGGTTTCCTCACTTTCGTTAGTTAAGAAAATATTGAAGAGACTATGAATGTGCAGAGTATTTATTACATTGTATAGCAAAGTAACTTAAATTAATTTTACATGCTTTAAATTATTTTAAAAGGTTTTTAAACAATATATACTGAAAATAAATTGTGAATGTGGTAGTAACAAATTTTCTGATCTAACAGGAAACTCTGCCAACAGCAACTCTGACAATTTCAACTTTAACGCAACAATTAAACCTAACACAAGCTTTGACATATACAGGCAGTCCGTTCCACTTCTTTATTGCAGTGCAACAAAAGGTGGCACGGAATTAATCCATTACGGCGTGTGAAGTTAAGTATTTATATAATGAGTTCAATTTTAACTTCCCTCGCCCCTTCCGAGGCTGGGTCACCTTAACCTGGTGGTGAGGTTTGAGGAATACTATATATAATCATTAAAATCGTAACTCCACAGGAAGACACATGACTACGCTGTGAGATTCACCCGGATCAAACTCATAATCATAATTAATCTGTCTTCCTTTTGTATTGTTTTCGTTTCTTAAGTAATAGTTTCTTAAAATTATCAAAAGGATGTTTAAAAAAATCATAAAAAGAAAATAAGTTTTTCATATTCTATACATAAAAGCTCCGGCGCACGCGCGCGCACATAAAAAAAATAGGATAAATCTATTAACCTTAGGCCTATACGAACCGTCATTGGAGAGGCCTGGTAAAAGTGTTATTATGGAGGGACTTGGGAACACCCTGGTTCCGCGCTTCCTTTGTCACCTCGCTCTGTTTGTTTACATTATCCAGGCCGCTGTGGTCGTGGCGGACAGCTGATGGCATCGACCCAATATTTACTCTCTGGATGAACCTCTGCTCTCAAATATATTTGACGAATTGCAGCAGCAGCAGCAGCAGAGGCAGCAGCAGCAGCAGCAGCAGCAGAGGCAGCAGCAGCAGCAGCAGCAGCAGCAGCAGCAGCAGAGGCAGCAGCAGCAGCAGCAGCAGCAGCAGCAGAGGCAGCAGCAGCAGCAGCAGCAGCAGCAGCAGAGGCAGCAGCAGCAGCAGCAGCAGCAGCAGAGGCAGCAGCAGCAGCAGCAGCAGCAGCAGCAGCAGCAGCAGCAGCAGCAGAGGCAGCAGCAGCAGAGGCAGCAGCAGCAGCAGCAGCAGCAGAGGCAACTCCATAATCTAATACATTGACCAAATAAACGATAATAAATTTTCGAAACAAATAATCATAGCAGTATTTTTCTTTTAATTCTAATACATAAGAATACACGTGGTCGCCTATATGTTAATGCACGGGTCAAGTCCCAGCTCCTGGTCCCGTCTCGTCGCTGTCCGCTATTGAGATCACTATTCGCTTCGAGAGCCTTATTGTACCTCTTCTTAGAGCTACGTATGTATGGAAGAACTACTTCCTAACTTCCCTGCACGTTGTTATTGTATCGCCCCTCGTCCTTCTCTCCTATAATGCCTGGGACTAGTTTCGCTGTCCAGGAGTAGATTTCATACTGGTGATGCATCTTTCAATATGGGTCTGATATATGTCATATAAAAGTCTTGAATGGCTCCTTGCTTTGTTCATGAACGTTAATCTTAGAATAACGAGATGCACGTTTGATGCAACAGTTTTCACTGGAGAGCGCTTGATTACCAGACAGAATAGAAAGGGGTGCGAGAGGGTTGCACACCCTCACACGAGTCAATCTCATGGTCCCCAAACAATAGTTTAGAAGTTACACTATAACACGATTGTATGAAGTGTCTAGAAACTGCTTGGAGAGCAGCATCCCTTGGCGACTAGGTGCCTCATTCCTCCATCTTTTTTCCGGAGGGCACATAGTGAGGAACCAAAGAAGAGGGGTCTAATGGCCTCCGGGACACTGCCAGCCAGGCACACATTGGAAAATTTAGTGATTTCAGACAGGAACCTCTCTGAAACATCACCAAGTGCTGGATTGAGCACTTGTTTTAAGTGTTGTGGCCTTAAAAAGGTGAAACTTCCTGTTGACTGCCATATATATATATATATATATATATATATATATATATATATATATATATATATATATATATGAAGGAGGGGGTGTTAATGTTGCAGTTTTATAACTGTAGTGTAAAGTGATGGAGTGAATGATGATGAAAGTTTTTCTTTTTCGGGCCACCCTGCCTTGGTGGGAATCGGCCGATGTGTTAATAAAAAAAAATTATATATATATATATAAGATTAAAATACTTTATTTCCATTAAGAGGAAATATTTTTTCCACACGGAAGTGCTGGTCATGTTGGGTAATGACTTAGGGGAGAGGTGAAAAATAGGGTAATGGAGAGATAAAGGTTGAGAAACCTCGGCTGAGAACCTTAAGAGAGATCAGGAGTATAGAACTAACATAAGTGTATTTACGAAAATCTAACAACTTTGTATCAGAAGGATTTGAAAAAAATATGTATAAAGTAGAATATTCTGTCTCTTCTCTTTCTCTCTCTCTCTCTCTCTCTCTCTCTCTCTCTCTCTTCTCTCTCTCTCTCTCTCTCTCTCTCTCTCTTTTATGCCTTTTTCTGTGTTTTCTGAGTTTTCAATACATCTAGGTGACCTACTGTATTTTAATACACTCATACTTTCACAATTATTTAGGGGACACACCTAGGCAACCCATCTTTGTTGTCCTGACTGATCTAGTTGTTAGTGCCCGCATCACAACCCGGTTGATCAGGAACTGTTTTGAGAAATATGTCCTGTTGCCTCTTGAAGACAACTAAGGAGGATGTGAAGAGTCTTGGTCCCTTAACACTTTTATTGAGGTTGCGATAATAACATTGTTGTGATAATTGAACATAAGATCTGCTATTATCACTCAAAGGTCTCGCACATTTGACTTGAGTTCTATGTAATGGTTTGTTTTAATTTCTTTTATTCTCCCTTCACGATGTAACTGAATTTGGCCGCAATGAACATCATATTGTTTTAAGTGGCCCACTGGAAGACTTAGTTTATATCAGCTTGGAGACTTGCCGTGTCTTCGATGTCACTTGCATGCGTACAGTATAATGTTGTTTTATGTACCTGTCTATATCAGATATGAGAACGAGAATGAGAAGAGGGGCGTGTACCCTGCCCTGGGGTACATAACATTCCACTGTAGCAGATACTGATTTCACTGTTTACTATTACTATTTGGATTCTTTTTCTCCCTATCGTCCCAGTTATTCCTTGTGCACCCATTTTGTGTGCAGTTACCCTATAGTCGCGCTTCTCAAAGACGTTGCAAAGTACCTATATACTACATCTGCATTTTGCTTGACGTCAAGTGCATCCAAGACCATGCAATTGTTCACCAATTACGTTAAGCGAGGATCCACCTGAAAATGAAAATGCTGCGATTCCATGTACTTTATAATCTTACTTCTTAAAACCCTTTTAAAATCTTGAAAATGTGTGACATTAAGACTATTAATCCATAATTTTTTGCAATTACAGTACTTTTCTGCCACCTTTGTGGAAAGGGACAATATCAGAGTTTTTAATGACTGTGAGATGACTCCAGTGTCTAGGCTCCTTCCCCACTAGTCTAGGCCTGGAGCGGAGTGCATGGGCATACACTCAATAGCTTCTTGAAAGTCAAGTGGGGTTAGAGTTATATCAGAGATTATGGAGGTGTTTGCAGCATTATGTGTCACTAATCTTTAGGCCGATTAGTGACTCACTGTACACAGTCATACCGGGACTTATCTGTCACTTGTTTCCTTGTTGCAGTCAGTGTATGCTCCATCTCCTTTAATCAAAGGCCCAATATTTGACGTTATTTTTTACCTGGACTTTGCACATGAGAAGAAATATTTTAGATTTCTTTTAGTTTCGCTTATGACTTCTGGCTTACTCTGTCCTTCCTGAACTCTGTACGATGTATTGAATTTGAGCTCAACTTTTTCTGATTCTCTAGTCAGTTTTACTGTTAGTTCTTGAGAGAGTT
Source organism: Cherax destructor (assembly GCA_009830355.1). Taxonomy (NCBI): domain Eukaryota; kingdom Metazoa; phylum Arthropoda; class Malacostraca; order Decapoda; family Parastacidae; genus Cherax; species Cherax destructor. Next base: position 673,141 of record WNWK01000150.1, read on the forward strand.
TGGTGCCTTTGAAGAGCTGTTATTCGCCGTCTTACAGAGGACACGCTTTTTACTTTCCAACCTGCACCTTCTCCTCCTCATTCGTAAAGGTATGTGTCGGGGAGCATATTTTTAATATCAATGTGCTCATCGTCTACATACAGGAGGGCCCCGCTTACACAGCAGGTTAGCTTCCGAGCTACTGCCGTAAAGCGAAAATCGCTGTAAAGAGAAACATGGCCTTTTTTCACTTTCAAATGCATATAAAAGTCTGATAACCTGTTTACAATATCACATATTAAGTGATCAGTAGACCTTGGCCTAAAAAATGCATTTAAAGTACACACATTACTTAAAATATTTTCATCCTTAAAATATTTTATAATGGGAAGTCTGAATAAATGAAGAATTGGTATAACTGAAAACTGCTGTATTAGCGAAACGCTGTGAAGCAAAGCGCTGGATAGCGGGGCTTGCCTGTATACTGATTTACGTCATCGTCGATCATAATTTCCTCCAGCATATTTTAGTAAGATCACGATTTATTAGCTCCCAGTTGATGTCTTTGTTGTTAAAGTTAAATTTATTAATCATTCCCTCGAGGTTGAGTGTGTTTTGCTGGTTATGACCAGTTGGTATTGTAGTGTTGCTGGCATAAAGCGAATTTGTTGCACTCTCTTAGTAGTTCAGCTACTGGGATTCTTTCTGCTACTTTTACAATTAATCCAAGAGACCCACATTTATTCTATCCAGGAGACCTATATTTATTCGACCCAAACGTTCATAACAGCTTGCATCGTGCCACGCCCACCAGATGCTGGCAACGGCGCGCCGTCATAACAAAACCTTCATGGACTGTTAAGCCCGTCAGCACAATCACGTTTGCTATCACAGGTCGCACTTACGCTGAGTTTTAGTGTTGCAGTTACGACAGCGTCAGGTAGGCAGTGAGGTGCGGAGAGCTCATTATCCCCTTTTGCTTGGCGGTCGTGAAGCGTCGACTGGCTGGTTACGCGCAGAGTGACAGTAAGACTGCACCGTAAAGGAAGACTAATGAATAAATTAATTCATCTTTCCCATTGCAGTAGGCACAAAATTCACTATTAAACCACGATTTAGAGGGAAACTTTCCTCTCCAAACTAACAGTTAATAGTCAATAATAACTTTTGAGGCGATATTTGAGGCTCTACCCGAGACAGAACCGAATATTAAAGATTCAAGAAGCTGTAGAACCCATTAATAGACCCAAAGGATATAGACGAAAATGGTATTTACAAACGACGTTTTGCTATAAGTAGAGCTTTGTCTATTGATTTATATCAGTACTTGATAAAGTTTACCTAGAGCTACACATTGCATGTAAATAAAGGTTTTTCTATGTAGAAAGTCACTTCTTAAAATATTTGTCAGTTAGTCTTATCATCAACACAGTGGCGGAGATTCCCTGATTTAACAGCATTAGGTACACAGATACCTTTTACCCAACTCTTTTATACCTCCAGCAAGACTGGAGTTTTTTAAACGGGACCGCTATGTTTTCTTACATAGGATATGATATTCCGATAGGAGGGGGAGGATGCTACTCTCAGCAGTAGAATAACAAACAGGTACCTATTTTTAATTTTACGCAATGTGGGCAGGGGCAGCGGGGGCATAAGGATACTTGCCCAAATGTTTATCTGTGCTAGGGAACCGAACACGGGATCTTGGCCAAAGGCTAATGGAAAAGGTCTGGGAGTAGAAAAGCTCTCTGAACTCATCAGAAGTTGTAACTGAGTTCAATGTTCTCATCTGTGAGCTACGGGAAGAAAGTGCGTTATGAAAGAGGGATGACGAGGCAAGTGATGGAAGAGTGGCGGAGTTAGTGCAGTGGGAAGGAGGTAAGAAGCAGGTGATGAGAGAGGTGCTGGTGGTGTGAGTTAAGGGGAGGGGGGCGACCATTAGCGGTAAGTATCAACAAAGGGCGCGGGAAAGGTTTGTTGACACAGTGACGTCACATTGTGTTAGCTGGGCGGGGAGTTTCCTGTCTTGGTCAGACCACACACACGACCCGTGATACCTTTTATTGTGCCATTGACAGCTCTTCACTTTCCTGTCAGACCACTGCATTTTTGCGGTGACGAATTCCGTTTGTCACACCACCGGTGAAGATGGTGTGAGTATGCAACATTTATACATACACGTAGCATAAAATTTCACATCTATCCATTTACTAAAATATCAGTTTTTATAAAAAAAGAAGAATACAAGAGAAACACTACTACTACTACCAATTTTACTACTAGTATTAACTACTACTAATACTTACTACTACTACTTATACTTACTACTGCTACTACTACTAATAGTAATAATAATAATAATAATAATAATAATAATAATAATAATAATAATAATTTTTTTTCTGACCACATAATTAACTTAACAAATCATACTGAAGCTCCTGGATGTACCTGCTCCTCTCCCCAACACTACCTTCCTCCCCAACACTACCTTCCTCCCCAACACTACCTTCCTCCCCAACACTACCTTCATTTCGAAGTGTTTCGTTACACACACACACATACATACAACAGGCCTAGTGTCTAATCGACATGTGCCTAGGACAAAATGGTAACTAACTAACACACACACTAACACACGCACGCGCGCGCGCACACACACGCACGCACGCACGCACGCGCGCGCACACACAAACACACTAACACACACACACTAACACACACACACACACACACACACACACACACACTATATATATATATATATATATATATATATATATATATATATATATATATATATTATAAGAAAAGAGAAAAAAAAAAAAAAAAAAAATATTAATATAACCCTCCACACTAGCCCAGTGGTGAGAGGCACGACTCTCATTGCTGGGGTCCAGGAGTTGACCCGAAGCGAGCTGGTCTGGGCACTCTCAAAGAACTTAATACCCAACTAGAAGTGACCTACTGTGGTTGGCACTCCCCAACACTACCTTCCTCCCCAACACTCACCTTCCTCCCCAACACCTACCTTCCTCCCCAACACTACCTTCCTCCCCAACACTACCTTCCTCCCCAACACTACCTTCCTCCCCAACACTACCTTCCTCCCCAACACCACCTTCCTCCCCAACACTACCTTCCTCCCCCAACACCACCTTCCTCCCCAACACTACCTTCCTCCCCAACACTACCTTCCTCCCCAACACCACCTTCCTCCCCAACACTACCTTCCTCCCCAACACTACCTTCCTCCCCAACACTACCTTCCTCCCCAACACTACCTTCCTCCCCAACACTACCTTCCTCCCCAACACTACCTTCCTCCCCAACACTACCTTCCTCCCCAACACTACCTTCCTCCCCAACACCACCTCCCTCCCCAACGTCTTCCTCTCCTTTTCCCCAAAATCCACTCCCTTCGGTCCTATCATTCCTCCCTTCAGTCCCCTATCATTCCCCTCCCTTCAGTCCTATCATCCCCTTCTATTATCACCCCCAACACCACCTTCCTCCCCAACACTACCTTCCTCCCCAACACCACCTTCCTCCCCAACATCACCTTCCTCCCCAACACTCCCTTCCTCCCCAACACTACCTTCCTCCCCAACACTACCTTCCTCCCCAACACTACCTTCATCCCCAACACTACCTTCCTCCCCAACGCCACCTTCCTCCCCAACACCACCTTCCTCCCCAACACTACCTTCCTCCCCAACACTACCTTCCTCCCCAACACTACCTTCCTCCCCAACACTACCTTCCTCCCCAACACTACCTTCCTCCCCAACGCCACCTTCCTCCCCAACACCACCTTCCTCCCCAACACTACCTTCCTCCCCAACACTACCTTCCTCCCCAACACTACCTTCCTCCCCAACACTACCTTCCTCCCCAACACTACCTTCCTCCCCAACACCACCTTCCTCCCCAACACTACCTTCCTCTCCAACACCACCTTCCTCCCCAACACCACCTTCCTCCCCAACACTACCTTCCTCCCCAACACTACCTTCCTCCCCCAACACTACCTTCCTCCCCAACACTACCTTCCTCCCCCAACACTACCTTCCTCCCCAACACCACCTTCCTCCCCAACACCACCTTCCTCCCCAACACTACCTTCCTCCCCAACACCACCTCCCTCCCCAACGTCTTCCTCTCCTTTTCCCCAAAATCCACTCCCTTCGGTCCTATCATTCCTCCCTTCAGTCCCCTATCATTCCCCCTCCCTTCAGTCCTATCATCCCCTTCTATTATCACCCCCAATAAACCACCTCCCCCTCCCCTTCCCCCATCCCTATTTCCATTCTTCCCTTCACCCCTTTTCCCATTGACTCGGGATGAGAAGTGGCGGCAGTTGTCATACGGCATATTAGCAGACCATTGTGACGGCAACGCACCACCGCGCTGCCGGACCCCTCAAACACCCGGTGAAAAATAATCTGTCGGCTTCCCATTGTGTGACAGAGATGGTCCTCGGTGGGACTGAAGGGCAGGGAAGGGGGGGTCAGAACTAACGGATGGGTGGGGAAGGGAGGGGGAGAGTGAGAAGAGAGAAAGGAGTGAAGGAAAGTAGAAAGAAAGTGATTCTTGGTGACGGGGGACAAATCCAAGTTAAATAAATACTTATACTAAGAGACGTCCACTGTTACAGTACAGAAGACTTAGGATAATATAGCAAAGCTGTTTCTTATGTTTTAAAATATCAACCATTAAAACCTCTTCACGCGGACTCCATAATTGCTCTCTGGTCACTTATACTCTCATCACAAGTAAATGAATAAAATCATGGAGCCTACTTTATCTTTCTTAAGTAATACAGACACCAATAATAACACAGGCATTAGCTGTGCATGCAAGCAGAACCACAATGAACTGAATATCAAGCAACACTGGCGTCCTAGGAAACAAGGCTGCACAAGGTGCTTAATTAGCCACAAGAAAAGAGCAGGTACTCTTCCGTATTTCAAGTAGTCAGCGACCGAAGAAACGACTATTACTATACAACACACACATGCGTAAGAAACTCTCAGCTGCTCAAAAGATCAGAAATGAGGTATGAAACGCGTACTAAGTGACAACTTATCTGCCAACAAGGAAGACGGCCTGCCAAAAAAATTTCAGTTGTCTTTGGCTATTTCACAAAAAAACAGGGTAATTGAGATTGCTTCAAAAGAACAATGCTAGGACTGCTGCCAAATTGTTGTACAACAATTAATACACTACCTGATAGACTACTCTGTGATAAAATAAGATAATGTCTTTCATTTCTCCCTCATTGTATCAGGTACCATATATATACGTATATATATATGCGTGTGTGTGCAAACAATCGCAGACAGGCGATCTTAACAATGCATGACAAGCCACAATTGGTGGAAATCTTTAGCTCAAGTGCTTTCACACTTCTCAGTGTGTCATCAGGAGCTATGCAATGTTGCAAGGCTGCAGCTGAAGGATTGAGGGAGAGAGAGAGAGAGAGAGAGAGAGAGAGAGAGAGAGAGAGAGAGAGAAGAGAGAGAGAGAGAGAGAGAGAGAGAGAGACGGAGACAGCCAACTAAGTCCAGAAATTTTATAAAAAAATATATGCATCCTATGTACATAAACGATGCATTTTCAATCCAAAACATCAACCCATTTTTAAAATGCAAGTTCTTCTACCAACATATGATAATTAGTCCGCTACCAGACTAATTGTATAAAGATACAAACATCACACCAAAAGACAAAGTCTCACACGAGTAGGTGTATGGAAATACCACGTTGATAAACCATTTATTGTGTTAGTAGAATAAGAAACAGTGTAGTTACCATAATCTACTATAGATAGATAGATAGACTGAATCTACAAATGATATAATGGCGTAAAATGTGTGCTCATGTGTGTGTGGGGTTGTGTTATGGAGACTCTTTGAGCAAGTGTTTGGAGTGACAGTTCTTCTAATCAACAAGTTAAAGACAACTACACTATGCTTTCCTCACTTAACACACCACTAACTCCACACAGATCATCATACACTTTGAGCAATCTATGTTCTCAGAGGCTAAATCCCAATATGAAAAAAATCGGCTGAACCCAAGTTCAACAATGGACATAACAGCCAGAACGTTAGACCAAAAATTCTCATAAGATATATAGTGCAGACACCCGACCGAGCTCTGAGATTAAGTTCATGTATGACAAGGTGTATGGAATGTATTTACATGCCTGGACAGGTTTTTAACGGACACACAGAGCCTCGTCTCAGTGTGTCTATCTCGGTCTGAAGGCTCGATACAGAATACATTGGTGTGTGAATATGGTGGATTGTACAGGAAAGCAGCTGGCTCTTATCCAATAATAAACTCCTTCCAACTCTTCCAACTTTAAGTAGCAAAGCAACTTAGTTGTCCCTCAGCTGGGACGAGACTTCCACGGAGCCTCGTCTCTGACCACCCATCAGTTAGCTGACATATGGGATAATTAACAATACCTACAATATTATACAAATGATAATGGAAGATAATACTGGTTATTAGCAAAGGGTTTAGTCATTTGTCCCACATATGAACAATGACAAAGGCGTTCCAGCTACAGTAACACATATTCCCTTCAGTCCTAATATTATACACCATGTCTAGCGTAATTTAAAAAAAAATATGAATATATTCATTTGTTCATCACACTTCTCTCTTGTGACTTCGCTCACACTTTGTAAAGTGTACCATAAACATGGGGGATGCACCCATGTAGAGGTGGAAGCCTCATTACAACGTCTTATACATTACCTCATTACTAATACCAGTGGCGTAATCCTCATTACTACGAAAGAGTCGTTATCCTGATTACGAACTCAAGCGGCATAACCTCATGTTTCTAAAGGTTCATTAAATGTACGAGAAAACTGAGATGTGAATAAAATACATTTTAACAATGTTCCAAGGCAAGGTAGTTCTTCCGTATATGTGAGACAGGAACCCTGAGATGAGGTGCAAGGGAAACCAGGAAGATTGACCGTGTAATCATTGTGAGGTAAGTCAACTAGTTAATTTATTATTCCTTATCTGGCGCATGCGTCTCTAAAGAAAGTAATAGTTACCCGTCACATGGGTCGACCTGGCTGATATACTAGAGGCACACCTTAAATCGCCGTCAACGATATCATGCGTTTATTACTGAAGCGTCTAAGGATTTTGATAAGATTGAGCACTACAAATTCCGGAGAAGCGTTGCTAAAATGTATTATCAGCTATGGGTTAGAAAATCTGTTTCAGTTGGTTAGGGAAAACTGAATGCAGACCTCCAGCGCCGGAGCCCCACAGTGTACCAGTTGCTCAGTGATAGGTGATAAATACTGAGGCCTATATCCACATTTGATGTGATTTAATGAAGGATTTATTACCTGGTCATGATGTACTTCTTAAAGTGTTTGTATACACTCTGGTGGCCCGAGTTCTACCTCCTTAATTAAGCTTCACAGATTACAATATTCATTCGTGTGTGAAATTACATAGAGTATTTATTTCATAAAATTTTAATACATTGGAAGCACATGCAATCAGAATTTTTATCTTTGAATAATGGAGTGTTGCAGGGAGCGGGGCGTTTTAATACCAAATTTTTATACTTACAATTGGACCAACTAATTGAAAGGATTTAACCGTGTAGGGTCGACTATGAGTGTGGCAAACCCTGTGCAACTGTATTCTGATATGCAGATGATATGCTATTGTATACTTCTTGTATAAGAACATGGAGACTAAGACGTGTAAGCTATGCCAAACTGAACATCATTTAATCGATTAAGTATCCACACTATGTCTTTCTCTCCACTTTAGTCGGATATAACAAGTGTGTGTGTGTATACTCACCTAATTGTAGTTGCAGGGGTCGATTCATAGCTCCTGGCCCCACCTCTTCACTGGTCGCTACTAGGTCGTCTCTCTCCCTGCTCCATGAGCTTTATCAAACCTCGTCTTAAAAATATGTATGGTTCCTGCCTCCACTACGTCAATTTCCAGACTGTTCTACTTCCTGACAACTCTATGACTGAAGAAATACTTCCTAACATCCATTTGACTCATAGGAGTCTTCAACTTCCAATTGTGACCCCTTGTTTCTGTGTCCCCTCTCTGGAACATTGTGTGTGTGTGTGTGTGTTTGTGTGTGTGTGTGTGTGTGTACTCAACTAGTTGTATTCATCTAGTTGTGGTTGCAGGGGTCGAGTCACATTGTGTGTGTGTTTTATCAATGTAAGCAAGTAATTTATGAATTCGAAAAGAGGCTGCAAAGATACTCGCAAAATGAGGGAAAGACCTGGGATAAAACCCTCCCACATTACCTGTGTTAAAACAACACTTAGTGTGTTCTTTGTCAATAAAGCATGTGTACTGCATGTTTTAGCATATGTAATTATTTTGTTAGGACGCTCTTAGGGTTGGTTTTATATACTGTTCTTGGTTACCTATTGTTTTCTATGTATATTGTACTCTGGTTTTTAAATAAAAAAAAAATAGAATGTCATCAGCTTGTTCAGCCTGTTATTTGGGCTTTAGGCCTATCGGCTACCAGAGAATCAATAAGGTTAGCATGTAACCAGTCAAGAATATTTTAATCCCTAAAATTGCAACTCTTATAATATTAACACAGAGTCATACGCCTCTGTGTAATTATCATGTACTTCAGACTGTAACTCCACCTACTAAAATAAGCTAGAGAAAACGCAGAGATTCATCACCAGTTTGGTACCTGAAGCATTGAGCAATTGCTATGAAAACAAGACTGCAGAAAAGAAAATACGAAATCGCAAATTTACGTCTGTCAGTACGAAGATGCAGACTCAAGAATGGGTGTTCAGCATCGCAAATCTAAAAAGGTATTTGTAAGAATTTAATTTTTATTCATATTCTCCCACTACAACCCGAAATATCACCATGCGAGGCTGTTATCGATTCTCCGACGTCGATGTCCCTTGCAGCCCCCATTTTAATTCATCCTCTCTGGGTCCGCCTTTTGTCTGGACCAAGAATGACGGTCTCCGGGAAGCTTTTGTCTTGGCCTTTTGTGTTGTCATTTGGACGTTCTGCTTCTTGTTATTGGTTCTCGAGACGACTAATGAAGCCCCACAATACTCCCTCAAGGATTTATTTAAGGATTTTGTTATCCATGTCATCCGCGGGTTTGGGGAGACTAGTGGAGGAAGGAAATTTTGTTGTTGTTAATAAAAATGAAGGCAATATCTGTACGTGACGTAACAGTTTTGAAATTAACTTTTTCGGGAAAAACGTAAGTTAATCAATGTTTTAACTTAACCTAATGTAACATAGCACGTCCTTCAGTCTCAGTGAAGCATGGTGAGTGTTTACAGAAGGTCTATGTTTACCTGGAGACCTGGAGAGAGTTCCGGGGGTCAACGCCCCCGCGGCCCGGTCTGTGACCTTCTCTAAACACAGAGTAACTATTCTAACTTAACGTTAGTTAATTTATCGATATAATATTAGCGTCACCAGACAAGTACTGTCTAACCTGGCCGAACAAATTTTACTAATCATCTTCCACCAAACCTAAATTATGATGACCAACCCTAGATTGACATATCACATTCTTGCCTTAGCTAACTAGTCCTACATCATTCTAAATTTACCAGTTCTTACTTAGATTAAAGTTACCAGACTAAATCAGTTTAAAATAGACGAAATTCGCTAAGACAGCCTCAACAAAGTATAGCCTATATGATATATATACCACTGATGCTTCCGGTATCTATTCCATTTCCTGCTTCTCTTGTCCTCTTCAATACGTTGCAGAAACTGGCCGCTCTCTTTCCGACAGACTTGCTAACATTAGCAATTCTTGTTTATGTTTTGTTAGAGATCATGGTTTTTCTATTAACTAGTATTCTGCGAAAACTGTCTAACCTTCTTCTAGGCTTCACAGACGCCGTGTTGTTGAAGCAACCCTTAATATGAACCTTAGCCCTGGCTTTGTCTCTGTGGACGCCTTCATTCCACATTACAATGTTAAATACTCCAAACTTCACTGTCTTCTGCCTTGATGGGTCCTGTCCTATGGTGTTTTGTCCCTCACGGATTTTGTCCTAACTCCGTGGGCCATTAGCTTCCTCGCAGTGTTCCTCGGTTCTCCTGTTCCTATAGACTACCTCTACTATTTCAACTACTTCTACTATTATTACTACTACTGTCCCCTTTTCTTAACTACCAATACTACCTTCTTATTGCAGCATCTATCACTGTTACATTACTAATATTTCTACTATTACTACTACTATTACTACCACTACCATGCTACTACTACTACTCCTTCCTCTTGTTATACCATTACCGTCCCCGCTCCCCCTCTCTTCTTCGCTACTAGTCATTGGTCGAAGTCGGACCGAAACGTCGTCACTTTTCAGTCTCCTGTATGCGGGTTATCTGCGTAAATTTAACCTAATTAAACACAAGCCTTACTTAATAAATCCTAACTGTATCTTAAACCTAACCTAAAGAAATTCAGAGTTATATATATATATATATATATATATATATATATATATATATATATATATATATATATATATATACCGAAGAATGTTGAATCATGTATAACTTGACACTCTTAGAAAAACTCTAACATTCACGTCAAGTTTTGTTAAACAGTATATGAAGATGGTTTCGATTCTCCCCATATATCAGCATATATGTTACTTGACACCGTCGACAGTGGCGTGGCTGCCCTCCCAGCAGCCCCTGGGTCAGATATCTATCTTAGCAGGAAAGGTTTCACTGCGCGGGGGTAATTTTACGGCAGTGAGCTTCCTGCCCTTAATTAGCGGAGCTCTGCGATGTTTCTCAGGCCCGTTTATCTGTGACTTCAATAAAGTGTGAGGTTGTCGTGATGGAAGGGGGTGAGAGGGGTTAAGAGCGATTCTATTGGCAAAACGACTACCTCGAAGTTTCGTACCAATGCTTCGTGTTACGAATCACATTACATTTCGAATAGTTCTTCTTAGTTTCCGCGTCTTAACAGAGGACAGGATAAGTGCTTTACGTTTTTCATCACAGGATTCGTTTCTTAATGGAAAAAAAAAGAGATATACTTTCCTACTTTCCACCCTCTATAATATGTCTTCATCTTTTATGTATTTGAGGGAACAAGATTAAATTGCACGTTCTAGGTGAGGTTTTATTGAGTACATGGAGACGGGCTTTTATTTCAAGGAGGCCCGTTGCTGTGTCGTTGCAATGAGCGACACAGCAACAGCGACCACAGGATACCCGTACTGGATTTAGTAAGTCTGTTTGCCTAGTGCATTAGTGTATCACTATTGTGTCTGAAACTATATAATTGAAATCTATAGTTACGAAATCTAGCTTTGCTGGTACTTTCAGGACATATTTTAGTGCGCCAAATGGTTTTAGTAGTGCAAATTTGTTATAATTTATATGCGGTGTAGGACCTATCAGCTCTACAACTGGCCTGCGATTACTGAGAGGGTGGGATTTACATCCCGCCTCATTATATGTATATTCCCTCTTTAATTAGGAACTGGGAGGTGTTCGTTAAGATGCTTACTTTATTAAAATCGGCAAAAAAAAAAAAAAAAATTCCTAGGACGATTCTCCCTCGGCCATGCCAGCACCAGTGCGGTCACAGTTTTAGCTGAATTCTGAAAAAGTCACCTGACAGTCCAGCAGACAGAATCAGTGGTCATGGTACAGTGTGTTGACAATGTCTACATTTTTCTTATCTTTCACTTCAACTATCGTCTTAGTGTTGACGCAGCTTAGAAACAATCAATGAAATGTTACTGTGAGGTGGAGCTGGCGCTGTGGGAGGAGAATTAGAATATATTTGAGTGGTTACGAAAGTTATAGTTCCTGTAAGATGGTGACTTGGGCAACAAGCCGACACGTGGATTTAAAGACGCATAATGCAAACCAAGCCTATATTTTAGGCGATGTTTCACACAGAAGTGAGCTTTATCAAGTCTTTTTCAAAACCTAACGAAACTTAATCTTCGGCGAAATGTCGTCTAATATAAAGGTTTGCTCTGCGTTACCTGACCTAGACTTATGCAGAGCAAGCAAGGATTTGTTAATGAGAATCAAATTTGATCCTATGTAGGGAAAAGGAGCTCCAGCTTCTTGAATCAAGAGCCCTGCACCAGCATCAAGGTGCCTCTTATGAAGGGAGCAAAATTACGAAGACCATCATAGGTATATCTGCTCCAAGGAAAACCCTCACATTGAGTATTTATCAAGCGACGTTTTTCGGCGCAAAATATTCCTTTCTGAATATTTCCTTCAGAAGTCACGGCAGAGAGGTAGCCGGAAGCCATGTTGGTAGACAGCCAGGTGGTCGGGAGCCATGTTGGTAGACAGCCAGGTGGTCGGGAGCCATGTTGGCAGAGAGGTAGCCGGAAGTTATGTTGGTACACAGGCAGGTAGTCGGGGGCCATTTTGGTAGACAGCCAGGTAGTCGGGGGCCATGTTGGTAGACAGCCATGTAGTCGGGGGCCATGTTGGCAGGCAGGTAACCGAAAGCAATGTTGGCAGGAAGGCAGCTGGAAGCCATTGTTCATGGCTGCCGCCTCTGTTAACACAGAAGACTTGAGGTGTTTAACCCCGATGTGTCTCTCTCTTTTACTTTTCCTTCTCTAGCGTTTTTTCTTTGGTTTCTATACACCCTCCTTCATTTCCTCTTGCTTGTTTTTTAGCTCTTTTTCTAACTGTTACCAGTCTTATTTTCATTATTTATCCTTTGCAAATGCTCACCTCACTGATGTTAATTGTCGTCCCATTATCGCTCCACGGATTTTGTGTCCCTATTACTTTCGGGAGTCTCGTGGTCGGAGTACCGATATCGCTTCTTAACAAGAAGCTTAAAGTACTCTTTATATACAATTATGAAACTCAAATAAGTTATCTTAAGCTAAGTTTACTCAATGTAACTTAAACTGCCCTAACCTGTTCTAAAATACAGATAATAGTATTTTTAAGCTCGCTAAAATTTTTAAGAAATTGACATTGGCCACCCTGTGAAAAAAATTAAGGTGGTAAATGAAGTTAAGACAATATTGTTGGTCACTGTTTTGCCTGGTGAAACCCGCAGCTGGTGTATATACTAGAGGAACCTTGATCGACGAATATTCATCGTAAGGTTTTGTGATAAGAGCGGGTGTTCCGTGGAGCCTATAATGGTCCTTGGTAAGCGCTAAAGTGGTACGCGTTTGGAGAGAAGCGGAAGAAAAACATTGTTGTTGTATTCACGGGGTTAAACTGTGAATTCTTCAATAAGTGGACATTGAAGCAAACAGCGCTTGAAAGAGTAACCACAAGGCTGTCACATACACTGCATTTGGTTTTTCAACATCTGTGCGTCTGCCAAACTGCCAGAAGAACTCGTAACCCACTGTACGAAAGTTACATATATCGACTTCTTTTCACATAGGCCTCGTTTATTTTTTTTCATTCAGTCGCATTTCAAAAATATCGAATTTCTTTGACACTGACATATTTCTGATGGTAAGTTTGTGTTTGTGTTCTTTGTTGGCAGCGATGGTGCTTTCAGGGGCTTAGGTGGTTGTTAGAAGGTAAGTCTGGCTTAACTTTCATTCTCTTTGTAGGAAATTTGTAGGCCTGTCTTGCATTATGAAAATCCTTGGATATATTGCACCCTCTATAGGCCTATGTGACGCTCACAATTCTGGTCGCTTCGTCTACGGTTTTTACCATCCCTTCTTCACCCTGTCTTTACCCACTTTTCCCCACACTACCTTCACACCACCTTCCCCACACTACCTTCACACCCTTCCCCACACACCTTCACACCCTTCCACCCACACTACCTTCACCCCTCCCCACACTACCTTCACACCACCACCTCCCACACTACCTTCCACACCACTTCACCACACACACCTTCACACCACCCACCACACACTACCTTCACACCACTCCCACTACCTTCACACCCCCTCCACTACCTTCACCACCCTCCCACACTACCTTCACACCACCTTCCCACACTACCTTCACACCACCTCCCACACTACCTTCACACCACCTTCCCCACACTACCTTCACACCACCTTCCCACACTACCTTCACACCACCTTCCCACACTACCTTCCCCACACTTCCGTCACACCACCCTCCCCACACTACCTTCACACCACTTCCCCACACCACCTTCCCCACACTACCTTCACACCACCTTCCCCACACTACCTTCACACCACCTTCCCCACACTACCTTCACACCACCCACCCCACACTACCTTCACACCACCCTCCCCACACTACCTTCACACCACCCTCCCACACTCCTTCACACCACTTCCCACACCACCTTCCCCACACTCCTTCACACCACCTTCCCCCCACCACCACCTTCCCCACACTACCTTCACACCACCTTCCCCACACTACCTTCACACCACCTTCCCACACTACCTTCCACCACCTTCCCACACTACCTTCACACCACCTTCCCCACACTACCTTCACACCACCTCTTCACACCACCTTCCCCACACTACCTTTCACACCACCTTCCCACACTACCTTCACACCACCTTCCCCACACTACCTTTACACCACCTTCCCCACACTACCTTCACACCACCTTCCCCACACTACCTTCACACCACCTTCCCCACACTACCTTCACACCACCTTCCCCACACTACCTTCACACACCTTCCCACACCACCTTCCCCATTCCACCACCTTCCCCACAATCCTTCACACCACCTTCCCCACACTACCTTCACACCACCTTCCCCACACTACCTTTCACACCACCTTCCCCACACTACCTTCACACCACCTTCCCCACACTACCTTTCACACCACCTTCCCCACACTACCTTCACACCACCTTCGCCACACTACCTTCACACCACCTTCCCCACACTACCTTCACACCACCTTCCCCACTCTGTAATTATAAATTCGTAACTCAGGAAGGTCTTGTACGCCTCAAGGGCAGCTGTAAAATGTTTCGTGTCATCTCCGGTCATGTCATCAGTAAAGTGATGAGCTAGTCAGTACAGTAAATATTATTTTTTATTAGTGTGTTTTCGGTATACTTGGATTTATCTTCGTTCTGGGAGATCATAGCGTCCAGAAAAGAAATCTGTCCGTCTGTTTCCTCGTCACTGGTAAGTTTCACTAAAGGTTTCACTAATTTATGCTGGTAAGAAGGTTGAGGGTGTTGACACGTCTTGGAGCAATGACCTTGAACTCCTGGTGCTGAGAACTTCTGAAACTCCACTGTCAATCAATGACTAAACTTATAGACATGACCTGCCTCTACTAGTGGGTCCCACCCACCTGTGACGCTGTCATCAACTGCTGCACCTCCCCTCTGGCTGTAATATGTCTCCATCCCCATCCTTCTGTTTTAGATATATCAAAGTTAAGGGACTAAACACCTTCCGTCCAGGCTATGGGACGGACTCCCAGACTTGGTACTCAGCTCTAAATAATATTATTTTCAGTTCTAGATAATAGTTTCTCTGACTCAATTCTGCAACGCAGACAAAGCTACTCGTCAATAAAGATACCTAGGTGCTGCACCTGTGTCTTAGTGGTCAGTCTAGCCAGTCTTATGGAGGTGACGGGATGCTTTCTCGCACGTGTTTTCACCAATATACCCCGCAGCCAGACGTGTTTCGCCCATTAAATATTCATTTTTATCAATTTATGTACCCGACCCTGCTCTAACCTATCCTCATTCGTAAGAAAACGAATGAGGATAGGGTGAATGCTGAGGAATCCCAGGAGTAAAGAGAAGAGGAATGCGTGGGATGATCCTCAGATCTTTTAAACCTTAAAGCGTCGGCAGTATATCTTGGAACACCAGCGTTTAGTCTCCACAACAAATTCGCGAGTTGGGTCCTGAGAGGCCGCAGGCAGGTTAGTGACATGTTTGTGGCAAACTGCGTCGAAAACACACTATAATGTTGCGTCGAAAACACTCTATAATGTTGCGTCGAAAACACTATAATGTCGTGTTAAGAATGCGTCGCCTGTCTCCCAGGCAAAATTTACGGAGAAAATCCCATCAGAACATTATTTTTTTTCTTGTTCTGTCTTTTTTTTCCTGTGAGGAAAATGTAATAAACGATGTTAGTGGTGATAAACAATCCTATTATATACATTCTTGGGACTGCAGCATGGTAACACTGGGCAGACCAGGCAGCCATCAAGGAGAAGACGAAGACACAGGGAAAAAAACATAACCTTTTATGCTAATAATGTTTTTTATGCTAATAATGATTCCGCAACATATTTTTACTTAGACTGAGTGTAAGATAAAAATCATTGCATTCTACAGTGTAAAATGTTTTGTTTTGCCATGAAAAACTAGGCCTATATGCAGAAACAATTATCGCTCATATGTATTTTCCATAGTTTGATGCTATACAAAGACAGGAAAATAGGAAATATAATTTTTGCACTCGTGTACGAACAAGAAACGTTAATGTTGATTTAACAATAATATGTCTGTCTTGGTGACATATTTGGTACTGGAATGTCATTAATAAACCAAAAACTTAAATTGGATCATAATTTTTCATATATCTTCTGAAACTCTAATTTAAGTGCAGAAAAATGATTTGCTGTAAAAGTTCTATATTTTTACCTTTTTTTTTTAACACCTTTTGGAAGATTATCTTAGTTGTACGCCTCTCTATAGTTTTGCTTAAGCCAATATTTACACTTTTATATTTATTCACAACTTAAATACATTATTTTGCATAATTTCTCATCAAATCATGTTTGGCAATGAAAAATAATGTAAAATAATGCTATAAACTTCAATATTTTCAGGGCTACTGGTAGTCCTGTCTTAGTTTGCCTTCGCTACCATACTTCGCAGCATCAGGTCACACTGTATGCCAGATCTGTTTATATATACCTACAGTTCCCATCCAGATGTGTACCAGAAATTTATGGAGGGATTCCATGTTATGAGGCGTAGAGGTAGATATTGGGAAGGTCTTCCTACTGATCTAGTAACCAAGCAAGTTTTGATGAGAAACATTAAAACATCTGAGGGAATGACCGAGATACAGAGACTACTCTGGGTACTGTCAATGCCTGCCTGAACAGATGTCATTGAAGTTATGCGGGAGTTAATTGGAGTCACATTTGTAACAAGTAAACAGCCAAAGGAAATGTCTATAGGACGTGAAGCTCGTGACGTCAGTGACACACTGGAACTCGAGACAGAGATCCATTTGGTCAAAGCCCTTCACTGTACAAGTGTCACAGGCTTAACAGTGGTAAAAAAAAATCCTCCAACAAATGGTTGTACAATGTGCAGATAAGTTCATCTTGCACAAGGCAGACAGGTCAGGGACTGTGTGCACCACCTACAGTCAAAGTCAACAGTGACTCACTTAAAGTAGAACCTCTGATACTGTTCCAGCGGCTAGTGACAACCGGGAAACTAACTTCTGCCTTTAGTTATGTACTCTGTAGCTATCCCACATCTTATTTTTATTCTTTTTTCCTTCAACTTGCATTAAAGAACATTCTCAATAAGGCCATCTGGAACTGCATGAAAAAACACAACGTGACTCAAAGATGTGTTTGGGTCACTTACAGTGCGCTGTGTGAATCATGTGTCACGTATGTACTGCAGGAATACGGAGCAACTCACGTCATCCTTGATTGCTATTGATGAGCCAGCAGTAAAAGATGGTGCACATGACAGACGCACGAGATCACAAGATGCGGTGTAGAGAAAGAAGACATCTTGCGTAAACAGAAAAACAAACTACGATTCGTTCTCCTGACGAACTACAACGGTCTGGGACCACCACAGACCACGCATAGCATAATACTTCAGCTAAGGCCATAAACCACTACTATCCTTGTCGGCGATGACTCCGATCTACTAATTCTGTTACTAACACAGTGTTTCATGGTATCTTTGCGCCAGAACCCAAGTAATCGTCATGGGAATGCCGGTTGTGGTGTATCAAACAGTTCAAGCTATGTCTTGATCCCTTAGCATATAAGAATTTTTTTGCCCATGGTATCTCAGGATGTAACTGGTCATCACCTCCCGTCTCTTTGCATTAGGCAAAAACTTGGTCTTTAAAACAATGAAGACTAAACCATACTTTACTGAGCAAGGCAGATTTGAGAAGGTAAGAATCATCACAGGTGTATGGTGGCGACCACGATAAACATTTTGACCGTCTACGCTAGACAGTTCCATGAAAAGATGTCAGGGAGCACAACACATGTATACCCACAGTTCCTGCCTCCATCGTCTGCGTGTCCACTTCCAGATCATAGAGTATAAAGGATAGTAGGTGGCTAGTATCTGCCCATTCACACAAATAAGTCACTTGCCTCATTAGCCTTCTTAGATGTGAATATACTGTAGTTGTAGAAATAGAATGTAGCATTAAGTGTTGCACTTGTAGCAGCTACAACTTACCTTGAACTTCTGTGTGTGGAGAAAATCAGGGATCTGCTAACACTAATTTACAGCTAATTGATTTTGATGATGATTAAGCTTGGTCAACCGTATCAGCTTATATGCTTTTATACTCTTACTCTTAGATTTTATGAGTTAGTTATCATAATGACATGCGGATTTAATATTTTTCTTAACTTACTTCAGTTAAAAGTTCACAAATAAGTTAAAATTTTCCTTTCTACAGGTTAATATTGTTAGATTTATTTGTGTGAAGATAAGAAAAGAGAATATGCTTATATTTGACCGCCATGTTAGATGTATGCAAATTTCACATATTTCCCAAATAGGTATTCTCCAGGACTTTTAGTATGCTGAAACTTTTTTTTTTGCGTTCAGTACATATTTTTTACTGGACTTATAAAACAACGTCGCGTCGTACGTTGTGACTTAACAAAAATCAACTTTTCCTACTCATTCATTACTACGTCTTTTCTTGCAAATAATTTTGCCCGTGGCTTCTAGATAGAAAATATTGGACGTCTTCTTCACCAAAACATCTGAAAGATCTCGTTGGAAATATATACGTGAGGTATATCAATTAAAGTTTTTGTGATGCTAAACCTGATACGAGTCAGATCAATTTACCATACTTGGAACACGGAGCTTTTGCCATCAGACGTTAAGTTTACTGCGCATTATTACTGACATGAATCTGTGTGGTTGATAAGCAGATTTTTAACCTTGATTTTAATCCGGATATGGAATGCCATTAAAATATATATTTGTGAGGCCAGGCTGTCCAATCAGAAAAGAACGAACAGCTAACAAGCTTCGCAGTATATTCTAATTACGCTCCTGTGCTCCACTTTTAAATTCGAATGAATTTTTATAAGATGATCAAGGTTTACGTAAATTATTCTTAAAGCAGAAGTGATGTGTAAGTGAGGGGCAAAACTTACAGACACACACATCACTTATCATCCTCATGGATACTTATCGATACATTCACTTTAATATACAGAACACCGCAGTACCTATATCAAATTCAGAGTTAATTAAAAAAAATGACATGTCGCCCCAGGAGGCGAGGAAAGATGATGTTTTGGTGGGTTGTTTTATTTAAGGGTGTCAGGATGTGTATGTGAAGGTGCCAAATCCTATTATGAGATTCCAGACCACGAATTTAAGGGTACCAGGCTGCATATGTGAGTGCCAGGCCGCACAACGAGGATTTTAGCCAGCGTATGATAGGGGTTCTAGACTGCTTATGTGATGGTTCAAAACCACGTATGTGAGGATGCCACGCCGTGTATGTAAGGCTGAGTGTGTGAAGATGCCAGGCTGTGTATGTGAGGGTTTCAGGATGTTTATGTGAGTGTTAGGTCAATAATGTGTCACGTATGTAAAGGTGCCAGTCATCGTATGTAAAGGCTTCTAGTGAGGGATGTGTGTGTACCTGGTGGTGTATGTGAGGGTTACTTGTTGTATGTCAGGGTAACACTCAGTGTATGTGACTAGTACCTTAGTAGGAGTAGGAAGGTTCTTGACAGTGTAGGGAAAAGAATCTACATGAGGATACTTTGCACATATGTGAGGATACTTTGCATTGTATGTGAGGTTACTTGCCAGTGTAGTATGTGATGGTACTTGGCAGTGTATGTGAGGTGTCTAGAGGTGTACGTAAAGTGTACTTTGTGGTGTATGTGAGAGGTACCTGGTGACTTACATAAAAGTATCTAATGGTATAATTAGGAGGTGTATATATTGAAGTATGTGAGGATACCCGTAGGTATAGTGACGATACCTGACGTCTTATGTTCATATATGACTTTAACAAGATTTTGTAAATATTTGTTTGTTAAAGAGAACTAATTACAAATTTGTTGATGATACTCATTCTCTCATTAGGGGGGAGTCATACTATCTAAAATTAACGAGGCTTCGCTCAGCAATAGACCTCGTTAAAAAAACACGCGTTAATTTTGCACCATACCAAGTAATGAATATTAACTTTTACCTACATAAATTTCCCGTTTATCTATGTCAACATTCTCATTACGTATATATTAAGAAGTTTATGAATCTTAAGTAATATCAGTAATTTACTTCCATTTCTGTACAAAGTGAATCTTTTTTGTGCTAAGCTTTTAGATTTTGGAATGATAAGGAAAATAGTTTTCGTTTGCAGATAGTTATTATTAAACAATTGTAAGTGATGTTAAAAATATATGATTTGTTTTTACCCGTAGGCAAACAAGGTAACGAAATCTGAGAGTTCTCAAACTTTCTAGAAAACTTAGAGTAAAAGTAAGACATATTGAAGTTCACTAGTTTGGATTTTCTTTACATTTAAAATGTCTTTGTTTTCATCATATATTTAAATGTTTCAAACAATGAGAAGTAACTGTTATTAAAGGATTAAATTTGAAGTTTATGGAAAAGGTCAGAAAGTTTACCTAATAAATTTCCGTTCAATGTGATATGATTATTTACCCAATGTTAAGTATGTGAATAAACTAAAGCAATTATAATGTACAAATTCTGGGGAAGATGAAAATTAAAACACGGATTGGCTGAAGCTTAACTAACCTTTGCCCAACCAAATGTCTGTAAAATTATTTTGTATTACGTTGATAATGAAGAAAAAACATGTAAATATTCCTCTTTAAATTATATTTCCAGAATTCACAAGATTCCCGGCAGTTGTAACGCTAACTGACGTAAGTAGCGACATCTCTTAATTTATTTAAAGTCTAAATGCGTCTCCTGAATCTTCTGGTATTGGTTATGGTGTCTTTGGTTATGGTAGTATTACCTTTTCCTGGTGTTTGTCTACAGCACTGGGGTCACGGGGGTCACAACAGGGAAGGAATTCCCCAGTGGGGGGAGAGGGGCAAGGAATTTGGATATTCCAGAGGGGAGTGGTGGGGAATGAAGAGATGAGGCTAGTATGGCCAAAGTAACATGTTTGATCGTTATGAGGCGGTGGTAAAAAATAACTGACTGTGGGGGAGGGGTAAATGTAGTATATGAGGGTTGGTGTGTGGGTGAAGATCCGTGGAAATTAGTGTAGTGGGCAGTTGGTGGTGGTGTGTGAGTGAGATTGTGTGGAGCGTGAGATAGTGTTTGCTTGTGTGTGTACTCACCTATATGTGGTTTCAGGGGCCAATTCACAGCTCCTGGTCCCGTCCCTTCGCTGGTCGCTACCAGGTCCAACCTCTCCCGGCTCCAAGAGCCTTATCGTACTTCTTCTTAAAGTTATGTATGGAAATACATAGCTATAACTCATCTGAGTTTTCAACTTCTAATTGTGCCCTCTTATTTCTATATCCTATCTCCGAAACATTCTGTCTCTGTTCATCTCGTCAGTTCCTTTTAGTATTTTGTACGTTGTTATCATATTCTCCCTAGCTCTCCTGTCCTCCAGGTTGAGTTCACTTAGCCTCTCCTCATAGGATATACCCCTCAGCCCTGAGGCTAGTCTTGCTGCAAACTTTTGCACTTTCTCCAATTTTTTGACCAAGTGTGGGTTCCACTGGTGTTGCGTACACCAACATGGGCCTGGCGTACACGGTGTGCAGTGTCGTGAATGACTCCATATTGAGATGTCGAAACGCAATTCTTAGGTTGACCAGACGCCCAAATGCTGCAGCAGAATTTGATTAATGTGTGCCTCAGGTGTGTGTGTGTGTGTGTGTGTGTGTGTGTGTGTGTGTGTGTGTGTGTGTGTGTGTGTGTGTGTGTGTGTGTGTGTGTGTGCAGGGGTTAGAACCTGCCCTAAAAAAAAAAGTCTACGACTTTTTTTTAGGGCATTCCGACTTCACAGTTATTGTTCTAGTCAGTGATCATCATGCCAGGAGATAAGAGATGCTGCCAGATACATTTCATCTAATATTGATTTTCCAACATTGTGAAAGATGGCACAGAACTACCTCGGTACACAATATGCCACAAAGTCCTAACAAATTAAACCCTTTCACATAAAGAGCATCTTAAAAAGCTGCCCTTAAAGTTAGCTTAAAAAAAAAGGATCATAAATTTTATAAGCAGAAATCCAGTGGTTTGAAGAGACTTAAGCTGGATTATAGTTTATCCATCCAATAATCTTCAAAGTCTACCACTTATACGTCATATGTAATTGCTCTGCAAATAGCCAATTGGAGAAACCTGATCAAGTTATGAATCCTTAATAGTGCAAAACTTGTCCTAAACGGTGATGAAGTTAACAGTCTGAATCAAATCCTGCTGTCTAATAACACAATCAAGTCACAGATAGATGATATGGCTCACCAGTGATTAAAGAGCAAGAGGTTGCTAAGATAAAGTCTTCAAAGTACCTGGCCATTCAATTAGATGAGGCAACTGACTAAGCAAATATTTCTCAGCATTTTTTTTTAACCGATATGTTGATGGTTAGTACATGAAAAAGATCTTCCTGCTTTATCATCTATTGACCACAACAAAAGGAATGTATTTCTTTGATTTTTAAATGAATTTAATTTCTATAACTAATATTTATGTTCAAATCAATTATATTTTTTTATGAAACTTGATTCGATTATATTTCTCTCAACCATTGACCTGCATGATACAATATTCTTTCAACAATATATATATATATATATATATATATATATATATATATATATATATATATATATATATATATATAACACACACACGGGGTTGCTCTAATCTTTAACCTAAAATGTTTTTTTATTATAATAAAAGGAAGAACATGACCGCAATGAGGAATGTAAGAGTGAGAAGTGTGAGGGGAAGAGTGATAGAGATCCGTATGGAGAAGGGGAAAGAGTGTTTAGGGAGGTATGTGTGCGATCAGTGTGAGGGGTACACCAAGGAAGGGTAGGCGGAGAAGAATAGTGATGTATACAAACCTGTTCTTGGTGTCGGGTGGAGAGAGAGGGGAGTGTTATTGTGTTTCGGACAGTGAGGAAGGGAAGGGGGAGGGAGGGAAGGGGAGGGAGGGAAGGGGGAGGAAGGGAAGGGGGAGGAAATGAAGGCAAGGAGTTACACGACCACCCATATCTCTCTCTCTCTCCCTCATATTTTAAACCATATAAAAAAGAATAAAAATTTAAGATATTTTGAATAAATTATTTCTTTTGTCGATATCAAAATACTTGATCATCCTGATGCTGCATCTCTTGGACTACCTTCCTCGCAGGTGTGTGTAGTCCTACAGTAGTAGGTGACTGTAGTGGACATCCTTCCTCGCAGGTGTGTGTAGTCCTACAGTAGTAGTGACTGTAGTGGACATCCTTCCTCGCAGGTGTGTGTAGTCCTACAGTAGTAGGTGACTGTAGTGGACATCCTTCCTCGCAGGTGTGTGTAGTCCTACAGTAGTAGTGACTGTAGTGGACAACCTCCCTCGCAGGTGTGTGTAGTCCTTTTAGGTGGCTATACGTAGTGGATTACGTACCTAGAAGGTGACCGAGACGGACTACTTAGCAAGTAGGTGGACTATCATGCTAGGTGTGGTACATATTTACTGGTGTCTCACTGATACACCTGAGTAATACTGATGAGAAGAAATTTTAGTTAACGTTTCGGTCTGTCCTGAGCCATCATTAAGTCGCAAACATGTCTTGCTAACAGTCGATTACCGATCGAAACATAGCAGTGCCATGAGTGGCATCTTGTGTGTCATTGAGTTGCTGTAACTGCTTTTAAGTAACAATCTTTACTTAGTTTAATTTAAGTAAGTCCCTTAAAAAGCTCGTCTGTCCATTCTGAAGGTTAGTTGTTAATCTCTGATGCAATTTGATAGACATTTGTTTTATGCTCATTGTCAGGTCTGAACTGGAATGGATCGTTCAACACCTTGGGAACTGGGTGTAGGTTTGATCCGAGGGAGATGAAGGTGGCTTAAATTTCCATCGTCAATATTACTTCACGTACATTAAGGCATAGATCTCTTAAACTCTAATGATCTCCATTTTTATTCGCTCTCTTTATTTCACCTTTCTTCCATCCTCCATCCCTTTATCTCACCCTCCCTCTCATCCTCTTATTCTTTACCTCTTCTTCCTTCACATCCTTCCTGTCTTCCGCTCTTTCTACCACATCTGCTCTTCCCCCTCCTCCTCCTCTTCCAGGATAATACGTCGTTAACTTTGACACCTTATCATCTCTGAAACAAGACTGCTACCCCTGGCCCTCCCTGCCACCCCTGGCCCCCCCTGCCATCCCTGGCCCTCCCTGCCATCCCTGGCCCTCCCTGCCATCCCTGGCCCTCCCTGCCACCCCTGGCCCTCCCTGCTACCCCTGGCCCTCCCTGCCACCCCTGGCCCTCCCTGCTACCCCTGGCCCTCCCTGCTACCCTGGAACACCCTGCCACCCTGGCCCTCCCTGCCATCCCTGGCCCCCTGCCATCCCTGGCTCCCCTGCCATCCCTGGCCCTCCCTGCCATCCCTGGCCCTCCCTGCTACCCCTGGCCCTCCCTGCTACCCCTGGCCCTCCCTGCTACCCCTGGAACACCCTGCCACCCCTGGCCCTCCCTGCCACCCCTGGCCCTCCCTGCCATCCCTGGCCTCCCTGCCATCCCTGGCCCTCCCTGCCATCCCTGGCCCTCCCTGCCACCCCTGGCCCTCCCTGCCACCCCTGGCCATCCCTGCTACCCCTGGCCCTCCCTGCCACCCCTGGCCCTCCCTGCTACCCCTGGCCCTCCCTGCTACCCCTGGAACACCCTGCCACCCCTGGCCCTCCCTGCTACCCCTGGAACACCCTGCCACCCCTGGAACACCCTGCCACCCCTGGAACACCCTGCCACGCCTGGCCCTCCCTGCCACCCCTGGCCCTCCCTGCCACCCCTGGCCCTCCCTGCCCCTTTTTTTTTTTGCTGGTCTTTTACTGAAGTACTGTACGGATTTTGATATACCTTGTTTCACTGGCGTAATATAACTTATAAGCAGTTTTATTGTCTTGTATATTTTATAATAAAAATAATAGTAATAATAAAAGGAATAAGAAGAATCAGCACAAGACTCATAAGCATTCTCACCATCATAATAAAACGTTAAACTTGTATAGGTCTTTCTCAGACAGATCTCTGGCTTTTATTGAGAGTTTTACGGTCGAGAATTTCTCTGTTGCAAACACACCCTCCAGGTATACCCTGTTGCAAACACACCCTCCAGGTATACCCTGTTGCAAACACACCCTACCAGGTATACCCTGTTGCAAACACCCTCCAGGTATACCCTGTTGCAAACACACCCTCCAGGTATACCCTGTTGCAAACACACCCTCCAGGTATACCCTGTTGCAAACACACCCTCCAGGTATACCCTGTTGCAACACCTCCAGGTATCCCTGTTGCAACACCCTCCAGGTATACCCTGTTGCAACACACCTCAGGTATCCCTAGGCAATACCTCAGGTACCCTGGTGCAAACACACCCTCCAGGTATACCCTGCTGTCATCAGGAGTGTTGCTACCCACAGACTGACACAGCCTTCACCACCAGACTGATCTATCAGTTTCCCCGGAAACTGTCCTTTTCCAGAATTTTACTTTTATTTGACGACTTTGTATACTCACTGGGAAGACAACCTACAACAGTATCCCTGTTGTTCCTCGGCTATGCTATAGATACATCGTGTACGTATGTAAATTAGTATCGTATAAGGGTTATTATGTAAGGGTATGAAGATGGTCATGTATTGGCCTCAGTTCTGTAAGGTGTAGCTGGCGTAGAGGGAAGCGAAGTTTTGTGGAGCTTTGCACTAACGAAGGGGGCGGGTCTCGCGTGATGAAGGCGCTATAGGCCTAACACACTATTACGAGCTGGCTAAAACACGCTCACCCTCCCTTAACATATAAATGAAAACATTAATTTACTCCGTGCAGATCCTCTTTAGGATAAGAAGGGCATATGCCTAGCAGGGGTGGAGAAGAAAGGGTTATAGGGAGTGACGGGCGTGATTTTTTTTTTTTTGAGAGGGGGGATGTGTAGGCGTAAGAGGAGGAGGGGGAAAGAGTAGGGAGGGAAGAAAGAGGAAGGAACGCGAAAAAGTGCAGAAGAGGGGAAGGATGAGGAAAGAAATGGAGGAGGAAGAGGTGAAGATGATGAAGGGAGTAGGAAGATGGAGAAGGAATAGTGGAAGAAAACACATGTACAACACCTGAGTAATTTATTTGATACCTAAATATACTACTAGCAAGCCTTGCCCACGCCCACGCCTTCTAAACAAACCCAGTCAGGGGTAAAATTAACCCACTTAAAAGCACATCTGAACAGCTAACTAATAAGCAGAAAATGCACTCTCATTTTAAGTTATTTCCAATCAGTCTTCACAAAGGACACAAATGGTAAACTAGCAATTAATAATTATAGAGAGCCTGGGGAAAACATCTGATATCAAACAAGTAGACCGATTACAGCATAATAGGTTCCCAGGCACCGGAAAACTGTTTTCAATGATATATAAAGAGTGCAGGATGGAAATTAGTAAGCCTCTAACTAGACTGTTTAATATAACACTGCAAACAGGGTATCGTACCTGATATGTAGAAATATTAAGGGTTTTTATCCACAATGCATAAGTATAGGCATTACTTTGTATGTGGAAAAAGGCACTTATGTATAGTTCAGGACATTTATTAGGGGACAAGTTTCGCCATCAGGGGCTTCAGTACTGAAGAAGCCACTAGTGGCTTCAGTACTGAAGAAGCCACTAGTGGCAGAACGTTTCCTCTAATAAATGTCCTGAACTATACATAAGTGCCTTTATCCACATGTTGTCGGTATCACCAGACCATTTTTCATCACTGTATATGCTAGTTGTCTTTATTTCAAGAAAGGTAAGTGAACGGGAGAGCTGCAGCCACGACCCGCCCACCTGCCAGCCCACCTGCCCGCCCACCTGCCTACCCACCTGCCCGCCCACCTGCCCAGGTTCCACCAGAATCTGATCCTCTCACGGATGAGATGTCCTAAGAGTATCAACATCCTGCGCATGTGCAAATGCTCCAACTGTATACTTTTGACTAACCCTCAATCTGATTTCTGTATATGTAGGAAAATTGTGTGCATCCTGTTAGTCAGTCCATGCTTCAATACATGAGCGCTCCTCAAAAACCTTACTGAAATCAAAATAAACAACCTTGTTTCATTGTGGTCTACTGCCTAGAATGCTTTACTGACACTGACGATATAAAAATGACCCCCAAAAAATATATTCGGTGGAAGATACTAATGAGATCCATTAAGATCTGTCACTGTCCATGATCCGAAAAATGGGTTATATAGTTCAGTGTAGAAAATGCAAAGCAATATTTCTTTAGTAATGAAAAATAACTCTAACTTTAATAATTAAACGAGGTGATCCAGAGCTTGATCGTCCCTTCAAGGCAAGTGCCGGGTTGACAATGAGGGATCCTTGATTCAAGAAATTATAGTTATCCTCCATTTCCTTGAATCAGATATGACTACCTCCCATTCCCGAGGATTTAGCGCTCCCCACGAATACTTGATTATATAGAATTGCATTAAGTTTCACGATGACTTGTGAATGCCTTTTCTTTTTTCCGAGTGTCTTCAAATCATGGAAGCCACATTCTGCACTATTACAGTCGCTTGTATTGAGGCACAAGGGGCTGGGGTTACAGAACACGGGGATAACTTTCTCCAATCACGCAGCAACAGAAATCCATCTAGGCCATTCCCCAAGTTCCTACTTGGAAAACTATAGCTATCAAATATGACGACTGTGCTCTTGATTACTGCACAGGCATGGGCAGCAATTTAACTGAATATTCAGGAGTGCGTGGCGTTGCTGAGAATCAATTTATTTTCTAATAGCAGTTGGCTCCACCAGAGGATTATGCGTATAAACTACGATATTGACATGCTGCTTCAAAAGGCAGACCATGATAGGCTGTTACAGAGGCAGGACACGGTGGGTTGCTACACAAGCGCTGGATACCTGGAGGAGCGTAGAAATTACCAACGTGAATCGTGCGAAGGATATTATTATTATATTCATTGGGAAGCTACGTACCGGTGGTAGTCATTCAGAGCCTGAGGAATGGTGAGCAGTCAAGGCTGATCCAAGTGGAGGGTAGATCCAATGCCCTGGATTAAGAGTCATTCACTGCTCAAGCACTCTCCTTGAGGGGTACTTGAAGGTCAAGAGGTAAGACAATCAAGATGGATCAAGAGAACCTTCGTCCCTCCAAAGAAAAAAAAAAATTAACATTATACGAAGTCTCATACTCGTAGGTTAGATAAATTATGTTTCAAGGTTTGTTTTGGGCGAAATTAACAGTTAACATGTTAAAAAAAGCGCACAACATTACAACATTAGTTACACTTAACTTCAGTCACTTATCAAGGAGAACTTTCATGATCCTGAAAGGTTCTTGATCCAGGAACTTGGAGCTGTCATTCTTTCTGCAGAATTAAACTTGAATTCCTCTCATTTCCCAGGCACTGCATATCCCCTGGAGGTTTAGCGCTTAACTGTATCTAAAATAACTAGATGTATTTCGGTCACTGCGATATCTGGGAGAGGAACCCCCGTATTCCATAAGCCCAGCCTCCTCTACCTCAATGCACGCAAAAGGAATATTGGAGGGTGGTCAGAAAATTACGGTTCTCCAAAATGTAAAGAACTGTACGTATATATATATACGTATATATATATATATATATATATATATATATATATATATATATATATATATATATATATATATATATATATATATGATGTATGTATGTATGTGTGTGTGTGTGTGTGTGTGCGCGCGCGCGCGCGCCCTCGTGAGAGCGTATACACCGCCACCACTACTACCTTCCCCACTACATCTCTACCTCCACTATTACAACCATCCTCGAAACCATCACCACCACTACCACTACCACTATCATGTATATATATGAATCTATAATCTATAACATTAGTCAATGTGTCGGTGATACCTGTAATAGTCAAGTCGAAGTTCTGTACAGCGATCTCAAGCAAATCAATTTCGGGAATGATTTGCATAAAATTGAGCAGAGACACCTGCGTATCTCAATTGCTCTATAAACCTTCACCTGGTAATACATGACCAGGGTTTAAAATGTGAAGCCGATTGAATGAGGAATTCTGAAATTATAAACGACAACCATCGATGGAATGAGCAACCTGTAGCAGACACAGGGACGGCTCTGGCATCATGCCGTACAGTATTTAAGGGTTCACTCTGCTCAGAAAATTTTAAAATTATACAAAAAGCGAACTTTCAATATTTTTCGTAAATAATAATATTCAGTCAGAGGGAGCATTCGATGCTTACTGAATAAAAAAAAAATCAATATCACACTGAATAATAAAATGGGACTTATGCCACCCACATTGTTCCAATCTATGAAGCAAAACTCTTCTCCAGACTGAGGGACTGACCACCTCAAACCTACATCTTCAAGGGTGATGGACCGATTACATCGTCTTTACATCTCTACTGCTTCAGCTGCCTCCTTTATACTTGACTGAAGAAGCCTACTGTGTAGGCGAAACGTTTCGGAATAAAGATACCTAACTGTTGCACATGTGTTATCAACGATAAAACGTATGTGAAACTAATTTGAACTTAAACCTGAGGTAAGAACAACAGTTCTCTGGAACTTTCCTTACTACTAAACTTTGGAGAGAGTTCTTGCGAATTCTCACGCAGGCAATTTCTAGTCTTCATCTCCGAGTACTGAGAGAGTATCCGACTAACCAAACCACAACACGAAGATGATTAGCGAAAGATTTTACCTCCCCCATTTAAGGAAGAAAGAGTTATGGTGCGATTGGGCAGGAATACGGCACCCATAGTAGCTGGAGGGTGAGCATCCCATGCTGTGATTTACGGTGAAGCTGGCAAGAGTCTTCAACATACATGGCGCGGCTTGCCTTCAGGGAGGGCGTAATGTATTCCGTCTCACCCTACACTACCTGTGCTCTCTAGATGTGTGCACAGTGGCTCTCACTACTTGTGCTCTATTGAGTGGACGGTATTTCCCTCTCAGTGTGGCCTGTTGTGTACTGTGACCACAGCCTGTGCTTCGTTGAGTGCTCTGTGGCCTTTGCTACCTGTGTTCTGCTGTTATGTGTCCATCACTTCCTGTGCTCTGCTGTACAGGGTTTTCCACTACTTGTGGAGAGTTGTACACGGTGTTTTCCATTCACAGTGCATCGTTGTACATTGTGACCACTACCCGTGTTCTGCTGGGCACGTGGTCTGTTGTACAATTTGTGACCACTACCTGTGCTCTGATGCACATTGTGGAAACGACTACCTGTGCTCTGTTACACTGTGACCAGTACGTGTACTCTAGTGTAAAACAGCTTCCACTACCTGTGCCCTATTGTGTACTTGTGACCCTTATCTTAACACTGACCTCTACCCGTGGTCTACTACCCCCCCCCCCGACCTGTGCTCTGTCGTGCACTCTGACCCTTATCTGAGCTTTGCTGTGCATTCTCTGATCGCGACGTGAGCTCCATTGTACACTTCTTTATTTGTACTTCGTGACTTCTACCTGTTGTACAACGTGACGGTATATGTGTTCTGGTTTATTTTGCGAATATCTGTGTTCTTTTGTGCAATATGGCAACTATATGTGCACTGTTGATCAGTGTGGCAACTACCTGTTCTCTGTACACAAGTGCATGAATGCATACGCACCTGCATACATACACACACCCATACCTACGCATACTCATACATACGTACATTCATACATATATACATACATACACGCAGTAGCCACTTATTACATACACATGCACACCTGTTTGTAAAAAAAAAAATATCTAATCGGCCAATCACATGGCAGTAAATCAGTGCCTAAAAGTATGCAGATCTGGTCAGAAGGTTCAAACTGTACATAAGATGGTTTGAGTATCTCAGAAACTACTGATCTCTTGGGATTTTTAAGCATAACTGTAGCTAGAGTACACAGAGCGGCAGATCTGTGGGTAAAAACAACTTATTAATGAGAGAGGTAAAAGGAGACAGGCCAGACTGGTTCAGGCTGACAAGATGGTGAGAGTAACTCAAATAATCACACGTTACAACAGTGGTATGCAGAAGATTATCTCTGAACGCACAACACGTCAGGCTTTGAAGTGGATGGGTCATCAGCAGAAGACCACACAAGGGGTGCCCACTGAAGCTACAGTGGGCACAGGCTCACCAACACTGGACAGTTGAAGATTGGTAAAACGACACCTGGTCTGACAAACTGCTACTTCTGCTGCAATGTGCAGATAGTAGGGACAAAATCTGGCATAAACCTATAGGATGTGCTGCAATGGGAGATTCATAGCATGAATGTGCACTGATAAATCTGTAGTTTCTGCGTGATGCTTTCGCATGCACATGGACCAGAATCTCTAAGGAATGTGTCCAGCACCTTGTTGAATCCACGCCAGGAGGAATTCAGACTGTTCTGGGGGGTAACGTGGAGACTTCCCAAGTTTTAGAAGGGTGTACCTAATAAATTGGCCGCTGAATGTATGTTTGTACACGTATGCACCCCTGCACACGTATTCATATGCATATGTCTTTTTATGCACAGTATAAATCTTTACATGCATACATACATTGCTGTGTTGATAGTTACTTTAATACGCACAACACACATACATTACGTATCATACTATAAATACACACACGTTCATTATCACCACCCTGCACTATTCCTCTTGCTTGCATCGAGTAGATAGGGCTAGGCTTATAGAATTCGGGGATATCTTCCTCTCATCTAGCAGCGGCCGAAATGAATCTAGTTGGAGAGGCGCTCACCAGGAGAGTCCAGTCATAGACCGTCAGCTGGAATAGAACTCTCACAACTGTTTACTGGTATGCAATACCTGGCCCCCCTCGCCCCCCCCGGCCCCGTCAACCTAAAATGGTTCCCCTCGTAGGATTTGGATCACTATTGTTTTCATGGCTAATATTTTTGGCTGTTAACGTCTCACGAAGATTTGCAGGGTCTTATAAGGAAGATCGTAATAGATGAGATGGAAGGTAGTGCAGATGGGAATGGAGAAAATGATGAAGATGGTTATGGAGAAGATGGTAAGAGGGAGTATGTAGGTGAAAATGAAGAAGATAGTCATAAAGAAGAGAAAATGGTCATAAAACAACCCAAGTCTCCTTTCAAAAGTTGCTTTCTTAACGCTTCCAATGTTTCCGCAAATCTATGTTTTCCTCTATTATAAATTAGGTTCAACTAATTAGGTTACGTAGAATAATAATAATAATAATGCATATTTACGTTCACTTCTGTTGTCAGAGTGAACAGACTGAGGAACATGATAGTGATGGTGGTGATAATGAGGAAATGAAGATTAAGATCCCGGTAGTTAAGGAGATGGTGATGACTGGAAAATGATGAAGGCGATAGCGGGGAAAGATGATAATGGGTAAGGTGATGGAGACTGTATAGGGGAACTTGTAATGAAGATGGCATGAGAAAGATGGAGAAGCTAACAAGGTTGAGGATAATAATTTGGAAAATGGTAATGAAGATGGTAATGGTGAAGATGGTAAGAGGAAGAAGGTAATGAGTATGGAAATTACTATGATGATCAAGATTTTAAAGGAGAAGAGGGTTACCCGGAGGTTACCTGGAGGTAACCTCCAGGTAACCTCCAGGTTACCCTGGAGGTTACCTCCAGGTTACTCTGGAGGTAACCTCCGGGTTACCTGGAGGTAACCTCCGGGTTACCTGGAGGTTTCCCAGAGGTTACCTGGAAGATACTTGGAGATTACCTGGAAGTTACCCGGAGGTTGCCGGAGGTTGCCCGGAGGTTACCTGGAGGTTACCTGGAGGTTACCTGGCTTCTAAAACGGGTGTCGGTCCCAGACCAGGCCTGCCGGTGGCTCGTCTAATCAACCAGGCTGCTCTGCCGGTTAGGTCAGCTGTGCCACCTGAGCGGTTAGTTGTGTATTGTGCACCCGCAGCTCATCCCGTCAGCGGCAGATTGAAAAAAAGAGCATTACAGAAGTCACAGTGGGTCTTCGTCAGACACCACTGAGCATTGTTACGTCGCTAGGAAGAAGTATTAGAACTAATCAGGTTTTATCTAAGAAAGGAGGAGCATTGCTCCAGTTCTTTGAATCAGCGGTGATTCAGCAGTAGTATCATAGGACCCTCCTTGAAGAGAGGATCCTCCTCACACAGTCCTCCTCTCCAGAATTAGTATTATAGGGTTTAGAGAATTGTTCCCCCGTTGAGACTTTAACAGTGGACAGTGCATCCCCGAGGTCCCTCCACGCATTCCCCAGGGGAGTGCGTGGAGGGACACGCACGTACAGTGATCACTAATAGGACCTCATTAAGCTTCTACCTGGAGTCTACCTGGAGGGTGTTACGGGGGTCAACGCCCCCGCGGCCCGGTCCTTGATCAGGCATCCCGGTGCCCCATCACGACGGCACTTACTGATTTTTTTTTTTTTTTGCAACATTTGGGTATCATTATTGTGATTCCCAAATGTTGCAAAATGTTTATTTCTTCAAATTGTAGATTTTCTAAACTATTTACATTATTAATATTTGCCAATGGTGGGTTTCACTTTCTTACATAAAAAAAAAAGGAGAAATTTCCATCTAACAGCGAACTAAGGTGAACATATAATTAGGTTAATGGTGAAAGATATATTTAAACCTACAAGAAATGCAATTTTTTATGTAAATAAATATTAGCAGCAGCCGCAGTTGTAATAGAAACATTTTAACTATAAATCTTCTGTTCTGCTAAATCTCCAAACACGTTTTTTTTTTTCAATACGACCAAAAACTTTTTCTCAATATTTAATGCTGGTAATTTCGCGGGAGGAGATGAAGAGGAAACAGGGAGAGAACCTAGTAGTGGACCTAGTAGCGACCAGTGAAGAGGCGGGGACAGGAGCTATGACCCGACTCCTGCAACTACAGTTAGGTGAATACATGTCTGGACATGAGTGCATAACCTCAAAGTAAACCATGAAATCGCCTGATATCTTTCCCATGTACTCGTATATGTTATAAGGAGATAAAGTGGATCAGGATAACGTGAGAGTTAGGTGTTGGAAGCGCGTAGAGGAAGAGGAAGAAGAAGAGGAAAAGGAAGTAGGGAAGGGGGAGAAGTAGGAGATAAATGAGAAGAGGGGAATACGGGATGATGAGGGGGGGAAAGAAGATGGGGAAGACCAGAAGGGATAAGAGAGAGGAGAAAAGAGGAACAGAATCAAACATTTATATTTCTCATATAAACTAAGTCTTCCAGTGGGTTACTGACAGCAGTATGATATTCACTGGGAATATATTTCAGTTATTACAACACGGAAGAATGGAGGAAATAAATACATCACAGTACAAGACAAACTGAAACTACTCAATAGAACGTAAGTCAAAAATGTGAGACCTGGGAGTAATAATATCAGAATATCTCACGTTCTAAGAGCATAACGTTATTATCGCAACTGCAATAAAAATAATAGGTTTAATAATTAGAACCTGCAAACCAAGGGATGCCAAGCCAATGATTACACTCTTTAGGTTATTTATTCTCTCAAGGTAGGAGAAATTGCTGAGCTGGAAAATGTACAGAGACCCTTCACAGCTCTCATAAATTCACTCAAGCTCCTAAATTACTGGGAGCACTTGAGCTCCCTAGTACTGTACTCCTTAGAACGTAGACGAGAAAGATGTATCATAATATACACTTGGAAGATACTGGAGGATTGATCCCAAACCTGCACACCAAAATTACTACTTTGAGCAACAGAGGCTTGAGAGACAGTGCAGGATACCTGCAGTGAAAAGCAGGGAAGCGATGAGTACACTGAGAGAACTCAGTAAAAGTTCAGGGACCACGACTCTTCAGTGCCCTCCCTTCATGAATAAGGGGAAACCGCGACAGATTCCTCAAAACAGTTCATAATTAACCGGATTATGGTGCGTAAGTTGGAGTACGGGTGGCTGGCACTAGCAGCTTGATTGACCAGGTCGGTAACCAAGAAGCCTGGCTTGGGACCGGGCCGCGGGGGCGGTGACCTCCGGAAGCGACTCCAGGTAAACATGAGATGAACAAAGTAACAATTTTATAAGCGCATTGAAAGGAAACGGGGACAAAATATAAGTCGGCTTAGTGTATGTATAAAAATCTTCACTTTAAAAAAAAAAATATACATAAACAATGGAATTCGCCGAAATAAGAGAATGCAGTTCATATTATTTATTTTCAAGATGCTCAACGTAACAATGAACTATTTCTCTCTACAGCAGCGTGAAGACAAACATTAGTTTATTTACAGCCTGCAGAAAAAAAAAACCATTTTTGGAACCAAGAAAATCTTTAATGATCATTGGAGGACGAAGATAAATGTCTACCTTAGAGAGTCGGGAGAATTTGGTTTCCCTTTTTTCTTCCTCCAGTTGACCAGAATATTTATGGCACAGGACTGAAAGTGTCTCTGCGGGAGTGTTATTGTCTCCGCATGCCCCTGGGAGGGGGGGAGAGGACATCGGGAGGGGATGGGTAATGGGGAGGGGAGGAGGATAGATAGATGGGGGAGAGCCAGTGTGAGGTGAGAGGAAGGTGGCAGCGAGAGAGAGGAGGAAGCCAGGGAGAGGAAGAGGGAGGACGGAAGGGGAACAGCGAGACGGAATGGAAGGTGACAGAGGAAGGGGAGGTGAGGGGGAAGGGACAGTTAGAGGGAGAGGTGAGGGTGAATGAACAATCAGAGGCGAGGGAATGAGCAGATAGAGGGGAGGGGGAGGAAAGGGAAGGGTCAGTCAGAGGAAGGGAAGAGAAGAAAGACGCAGTGAGAGGTGTAAGGAGGGAAAAGGGGAATATGCAGGAAGATAAGAGAAGATACATGACTAGGAGGCGCTTAGCAGGTGGTGAGGTGAAGAGGACTGAGAAAGTGGACAGTAAGAAGATGAGAGTGAAGAGTAGTTAGGAAGTGGGAAGAAGAAAATGGAGAATGCAGAAAAGATGAGAAAATAAGGGCAGCAACATTACAAAATAGTGCACTTTATCATAACAGCAAGAAGCTTTGTAGATAATTAACAACAGTCATTATAAGCAAATATAGATATGAATCCAATAAGAAAGTAGTCCATGGTGCCTGGGGCGGCCATTTTGAAACGGCCGTTACCGGAGAGTGCATTTTCAAAAAATCTCCATTATTAAGCATCTCAAGACAGTAAATATATGTGCTCCATGGGTATGATGGCCAAAAATTCTAATAAAACAATTTCTAACAATAACAATAGGAAATGATGTTTAGTTGTTACAGCAGCAACCATGTTGAAAGCTTAGTACACATATACTGGATGGTTACAGTATTTACTGGCGTTGATTTCATGGTTATACATATATAAACTTACTGTTTAGATTTGAAATTCATGTATATATATTTGCTGAACTCACTTTTGACTTTGGATTGAAAAGCTTTTAGAATTGCATTGTTTAAACTGTAAACAATTCAAAGTACAAGTTACATCACGGTATATAAATTAAACACTAGAAATTTTATGAAAAATATTTGCTTGAATGGCTCATTAATGCAAACTGGTATACAACCAGAACTAATTTCGTAACCATGATATACAAATCATGGCGTATCCATACTTTGTGGTATTCTTACCATAACGTATCACAAGTTCCACCACAGTAATATACCTTTGCACTTCCAATGGATTGACGAGCAGCCTTGTTCACAGCCACATCTGAGGAGTACTTGGCCTTCTTCATCTGCCTGAGGCATGGTTGTCCAGTGTGGAATGGGGTTGCCCTGCTGCAGATGGCAGGCTTTGCGTGGCCCTTAATAAATGACACAGCAAAATCAACCTTGAAAGACTCGCTTAATGTACTGAGAAAGTGCATCACTTGGAGGAAAATCTTCCATAGAACGAGTTTTCTTAATGAATATCCCTGTACGTAATCCACCGAGAAATATTACAAATTTCCCTCGCCATGTGACTCAGGATAAGTCCAGTGAATTTGTTTAGCCGAGGTAAACGGTAGTTGATCTACGATAATGGTCAGTACCTTTCCAGGATTAAGCTCGTTAACAGCATGTTTACTGACATTTATTGCATGAAGATTCAGAATCATCAGGGAAGAGTGGAAGCAGTAACGATACTGCTGGAGTAAGATATTGCATTGGAGAAGCATGATGCACAGCCCACGAGATATTCTTCTTTCGTTCATCCTCATCAATGCATCGTCTTACTCCCTTGAACCACTTTGTCCAAACAGAAAAGAAGAACGAAAGGAGTTTCACTTGCAATTGTTTCACTTTATCGTTACACCTCCCAGTGGAATATAATGGGATCATTCAATGAGGCTTTGGTATTTATTCTTACCAATTTATACTTACCCATATTCATCTGATAAAGCTTTGTCCATCTACCTTTGGCAAGTGAATATCTCCCTTCACGGTCACTGGCTCAGTGGTGGTGTAGAATTCTGTTAGCTGTCTTATCTCTAGTATAAGTAAACTTTGTCGGGGTATTTTAATGATTTATTCTATGTTTCATTCTTTGGCCACTGGAACAAAGTGATGTCAGTTGCATGGATGGCTCCAGATGCTATAGTTGAGGTAGATCTGTCTGTGACTTGATAAAGGACACTGTGTGGGCGAAACGTTGTCAATAAAGGATAGCAATATACTGCATTTGTGTCTATTTTTTTCAGTCATGTCAGTATTTTACACCATTTGTCTCCATCTAGATACTTTGACCTTTAAAAATAGAAATAGACGCAAAATTTGTAAAGTTGTCTCCATATTTGACACAGATTTGGCAAATCAAGGGATTTTTGGCAATGGCCGTCAAAAGTCAATTTCTGTATAGCTCCTCGTACAAAATAGTTTAGAATCACTAGCTATTCAATCATATCAACCTACTAGCTTAGGCCAGTAGGTGACACGGACTTGCCTAGCATGGGCCAGTAGGTCTGCTGCAGTGCTCCTTTTTTCTTATATATTTTTTTTTTTGACCCTCATCGGATGTACCAAGAGGAAACTGATGAGGAGGCAGTCTCTACCCGGCCCAGGATCGAAAAGGACCACAATTTAAAGAAATGGGTTTGATCCTGAGGCGATTGGAAACGATGGACATGTCTCGTTGCACCTGTTTGTCCTTGTATTGAAATAGGTATCTGGGTTTTAGAGAGCTGGTGAGGGTCGCATCCTGGAGACTTGTGGCATAATCCGAGATCTAGGTTTTGAAATGAGCTGAGGCAGGTTAACAACTCTACTACTCAATTTACAGGTGTGAAAAATGAGTAGAAAGATGAGAAATAATATAGAGGAGAAGGAGGAGGAGGAAATAGAAAGGAGAAGAATGGGAAGAGACATATAGTGAGAAGATAATGAGGAAAAAAGGAAGAATTGTAGGAAGAGGACGACATTGCGTAGGAAGCGGAGGAAATTATGAAGAGGAATAGAAAGTGAAGAGTTGAATTATAAGACAACGGTGGGGTAATGGGACTTTCCAAGTACGATAGGAAATAGAGCGGAATCTTCTTGCATGGTCCAGAATAAGCGGTTCCATGGTGGCGAGTCCGACACCTCGTTATAACGCTCACCTAGAACAAGTTTGGTTTGTACTCTATATGTTCTGTATATTGAGACTTTTCTCTTTACTATTTGGATAACAATACCTGTTCCGGATTATGTTTGGAGAAGAGTGACGGTGAAGGTGTTTTTCTCTCCTGAGGCATATGTTCTCTCTCACACACACACACACCTCTGGGCCGCGGGGGCGTTGACCCCCGGAACACCCTCCAGGTAGACAACTCCACACCATCCTCGCATCCCAACTTACCACCGTATACTGACAGTCTCCGACCACTAAGGATGCTACTGAACATCCTGCTGAACATCCTGCTGAACATCCTGCTGAACATCCTGCTACTTGGCTTGAATGTCGAGCACCGGCCCGGGTTAATAATCGGAATATTCTTATAAAATACTAAAGCATAGTCAGATACCGGAGGCGGGATCACACCGAGAAGAGTGTCTTGCTGACTCTTAATGACGTTGTTGTCTAGGCTGTGTTGCTTGTGTGTTTGTCTCCACATGTCGCTCTATACCGTTTTTAGATAATTAGAGACAAACACAGAAAGACACAGACAGAAGTATACGCAGAAACAAAGAAAAATACGAAAGCAGATATAGACGCTATGACGTAGAGAATGTGAAGCACTGGCATAACTGCTTACAAACGTAAGCACAAATAAACATGCAGATGGAACAGTGACACACACAACTATAATCATGAAGGCTCATGCTCAAGCACAGACACACACAAAGAGACAGAAGGATTATTAATGAAATATGACAGCAAGACTCAATTTCGTAGACGATAAGATTTTACAAACTGAGAAATTACTCGTGTTGACATCACATAACTCTGATTCTTCTCCAGTTAGCACAGAGTGGCTGTGTGAGGGCCGGGGTCACAGAGTGGCTGTGAGGGCCGGGGTCACAGAGTGGCTGTGTGAGGGCCGGGGTCACAGAGTGGCTGTGTGAGGGCCGGGGTCACAGAGTGGCTGTGTGAGGGCCGGGGTCACAGAGTGGCTGTGTGAGGGCCGGGGTCACAGAGTGGCTGTGTGAGGGCCGGGGTCACAGAGTGGCTGTGTGAGGGTCGGGGTCACAGAGTGGCTGTGTGAGGGATGGGGTCACAGAGTGGCTGTGTGAGGGCCGGGGTCACAGAGTGGCTGTGTGAGGGCCGGGGTCACAGAGTGGCTGTGTGAGGGCCGGGGTCACCGAGTGGCTGTGTGAGGGCCGGGGTCACAGAGTGGCCGTGTGAGGGCCGGGGTCACAGAGTGGCTGTGTGAGGGCCGGGGTCACAGAGTGGCTGTGTGAGGGCCGGGGTCACAGAGTGGCTGTGTGAGGGCCGGGGTCGCAGAGTGGCTGTGTGAGGGCCGGGGTCACAGAGTGGCTGTGTGAGGGCCGGGGTCGCAGAGTGGCTGTGTGAGGACCGGGGTCACAGAGTGGCTGTGTGAGGGCCGGGGTCACAGAGTGGCTGTGTGAGGGCCGGGGTCACAGAGTGGCCGTGTGAGGGTCACTGGGTGAGCTTCTACGTATGTAGGTGATCTGTACTGTGCGTGACAGTGTTCCTACTCTTACCTTTACTTAATGGAAAACAGTAATACTGTTAGGGACGATAATAATTATGATTACGATAATAACACTAATAATGGCGATTAACATCAAAGATAATTAAAAGTCACTATATAGTGAATGGGACAATTCACAACTTACCTCCGAACTGTAGTTTGTTGTTATGGAGATGTCAGTGGCAGAAAGAACAAGGACTGACAGAAAGTCGACAACAAATACCGTACGTATATATTATCAAGAAAATGAACTCACAGGAGCAACAGTATCAACAAGGTTCATTTTATTATTTTTGCAATAAAGAAGCGAGTCCTTGTGTTCCCAGCAGCACCGACGCTGGGAGCTGGACCTCCCAGCGGTAAGCTTGCTATACTAGACTTGGTTTACGTTCGTGATTAAAACATTTTATCCTTAACAGCCTCGTTCCCACATACAACGCTGGCCCCACCAAATTAATTTGCATATATAGTGCCTTGAAGGGTAATCAAAAGGGTTCGAAACATTAGATTAAAAGTAAGCGCGGAATTGTGGGCTGTTAAACTTGTTTTGTTTCTGTTTGTTTTAATGTTTATTGAATAAATAAACCATGAAAACATCTCCAGGCTAAGGGACTGACCACCTCAAACTCCTCCTTCACATCTTTTTCTTTCCACAACTTCTGTCTCCATATTTGCGACCTCTGATGAAGCCTGCTGTGTAGGAGAAACATTTCGCTCGTTTTCAAAATGGAATCATAATTCGACTCGTTTTCGTTTCTTCAGTCACAAGATTTTATCACAATGGATGGCATGCCAATATAGACGAGTTGTAGATGATTAAAATACAAGAGCAGTAATCGAAGAGTTTATTCAGTCAACGCTACGATTGTTTATCAGGCTTTTTTCAACTCGAATAGATCGTACCTAGTGGTAACGCAATATAATTCTGGAGAGAAGAACATATATTATGCTTAGGTGTAAAATATTTGCGTAGCAGCAAGAGTGCGCTACAGCAGTCCTTCTGTTAACAGTAATCTGCTGAGTATCGGTAATATGTTGATTGTTGATATTGCTAGAAGTAATGTTTACGAAACTCGACGCCGCCGCCGCCAGTACCTGTACCACCACCTCTACTACCATCACTAGTGTGAAGGAAAAGCCCGTAATAAGTCGGGGTTATGGTTGTTCAGACTTGCAGGAACCATTAGCGTGTTACTGCCAGCACTACCATCTAGCGGGCTGAGGCTAAACTTCAGTTCCTCTGGTTTGATTTGCTTTAATTTCCTTGTACTATACCTTGTAATTGTAAAAATAAAGATGTTATTATAGAAGGGACACTGTATGCAAAACTCAAGAGGATCGTCAAATAGAACGAAAGGAACACGTGAAAGATGAGAATAATTATGTCGTCTGACTTCTTCCAAAGAGTACAATAAGGCAAATGTTACAACAGCCAGAAAGATGACGATGTGGATAATAAAAACTTTCAAAGGTAAGATCGTCAATGGTGATACTTTCAATCTTTTTGTTCTCTTTCTTTTATAATATTTTTCAGTGTTGACTGCCCTGTTCAGGGAAGGAGAGACCATAGCTGGAACAAATAGATCATTCTTGGCTCCCTAGAGAGCCAATGAAGCATTTAAAATATTGTGAACGCCTCAGTCCTAAATATGCATGCATTAAAATTGACGAGAGACTTAATTTTTACATAGGCCGTTTCCCACCAAGGCAGGGTGGCCCAAAAAAAAAACTTTTACCATCACTTACTCCATCACTTCATGTACCACATTACCACCCCTCCTTCAGAGTGCAGGCACTGTACTTCCCATGTCCAGGACTCAAGTCCGGCCTGCCGGTTTCCCTGAATCTCTTCATAAATATTACCCTGCTCACACTCCAACAGCACGTCAGGTCCTAAAAACCATTTGTCTCCATTTGCTCCTATCTAACACGTTCACGCACGCTTGCCGGAAGTCCAAGCCCCTCGCACACGAAACATATTTTACTCCTCCTCAGGAATCTGGATAATAGTTTTGGTAATCTTGTACCTCCTCCTAATTTCTAAACTGCTAATTCTCTGCAATATATTCACACCACACATTGCCCTCAGACAAGACTTCACTGCCTCCAGCCTTCTCCTTGTTGCAACATTCACCGCCTATGTTTCGCACCCATATAAGAGCGTTGGTATAACTATACTCTCATACAGTCAGTTCTTTGCTTCTATGGACAAAGTTCTTTGTCTCCACAGACTCCTCAGTGCACCACTCGCCCATTTTCCCTCGTCATTTCTATGAGTGACCTCATCTTTCATAGATATCTTCTGACACGTCCATAATTTTTATACTCTCTTTTGTCCCCTTTTCCTTTATAGAAAGAAACTATGCACGCTCTCTGCCAATCTCTAGGTACCTTACCCTCTTCCATACATTTATTAAATAATAGCACCAACCACTCCAGAACTATATCCCCACCTGTTTTTAACATTTCTATCTTTATCCAATCAATCCCAGCTGCCTTACCCCCTTTCATTCTACCCACAGCCTCACGAACTTCCCCCACACTCACAACTTGCTCCGCCTCACTCCTAAAAGATGTTATTCCTCCTTGCCCTATACACGAAATCAAAGCTTCCCTGTCTTCATCAACATTTAAAAAAAAATTCAAAATATTCCCTCCATCTTCCCGATACCTCTAACTCTCCATTTAATAACTATCGTCTCCTATTTTTAACTGTCAAATCCATTCGTTCTCTAGGCTTCCTCAACTTATTGATAATATATACATGAAAAGTACTCGAGGGCCTTGTCCCAAATCTGAACACAGCCAT
This sequence comes from Cherax destructor, assembly GCA_009830355.1. Classification (NCBI taxonomy): domain Eukaryota; kingdom Metazoa; phylum Arthropoda; class Malacostraca; order Decapoda; family Parastacidae; genus Cherax; species Cherax destructor. The sequence continues at coordinate 716,487 of WNWK01000150.1, forward strand.
GACACACAGGAGTGAGATATATGGGAGAAAACGCAAAATAAACCAAGTGAAAAGTAGGAGCGCTGTGGACACAATGTTTTCTTATCAATATCCGGGGCCCCAGACTATTCAACATCTTACCAGACGTGTTCGAGAGGATATTGAATAAGTATCTTCACCAGGTGCCAGATTAACTAAGCTATGATGGATTATGGATATGTGGGTCAGCGGGCTTCTAGCAGCAACAGCCCGGTTGACCAGGCTGGCCTAAGGCGAGTCTCTGGGATTAGAATACTCTCTAACCTCATCAAATGTATGTGGGTCTGATACCAACAATCATTCGACAGTCAAAGTCATTTAAATCACATTCCATCTATAATTGTGATTGGCCTGAACAACAACTGAGCCTCTTGACCATGTCTATATGCTATGAGGCATTGATGTGTTGCCACGTGATTCCTACCTGGCTACCTGGAGGGTCTTCAGGGGGTCACCCCCCTCGCGGCCCAGTTCGTGAACAGGCCTCTGCGTTGATTAGGGCCTGATCAACCAAGTTGTTACTACTGGCCTCACGTAGTCCAATGTACGGACCACAGCCCGGCAAGGCAGCCAAGGGTGTATTGGTAATTCCCCTTATGCATGGTGGGAGGCTGTTGATCAGTCTTGGGCTCTGGACACTTTGTGTTTTCTTGTACTGTACTCATGGCGCCCCTGCTTTTCACTGGCGGCATGCTGCACCGTCTGTTCTCATAGGAAGTGATTTGTGTGTGCAGATCTGGGACCTGTCCCTCTACGATTTTCCAGGTGTAAATTATTATGTATCTCTCTCGTCTGCACTCCAGGGAGTACAAGCCTGATGAAGTGTTTGCATTAAAGAGTAGGTGAACAGGTATACCTAATGAACTATCTAATGTATGTACATTCCAAAACCGGGCAAATATACCTAGGAATGTAACAATGTATAAGACAGTTTACTCTAACCAATATTTACGAGATTATAATACTCTATGTGTTAGTGTATAAGTGAAATAAAGTCTTTGTAACCCAGGTGCAGTTAAATTATTTTTTATGCAACATAAATATAAAATATTTATAAAACATTTAGACGACTAGTACATGATTATAAAGACGAATATATATATCTCTCTCCCTCTAATCCCCCTCCCTCTTCCTAACCCTCTCCCCCTCTCTACTTTAAACAGCGTGTTTAAAGGTTTCCGAATGAGTTTTTGCGCAGTAAGACAAGATCTTTATGAGAAACATCCGGCAGGGATGTGGCCAAGCTAAGAGGGAGACATTGTCGCAAACTTTTGTTATTATTAGACATACTACATGAACATAAGGTGATGTATTGCATACACTATTGCATTAGCTTGCTTAACAAGCCATGTTTCTTGCTACCGCCGGGCACACCAGTGAGCCTCATGCATGTTCCCCAGCTATTTCATTCTCCTCCTCTATGTTCTTGCCTCACGAGCGATACTATATCAACGCAGCTTGTAGAAACAAGCGTTAGGAAGAAACGTGGCTTGCGCGCAGGCTACCTTACGTTTGGGGCATCTGTAGCTGAGTGGTCTAAGGTGTCACGCAGGTGACTAAGCACCCAAACATGGGTTCGAATTATTAGCTGCGATCTTCCTGTGTATATATATATAAATATATATATATATATATATATATATATATACATATATATATATATATATATATATATATATATATATATATATATATATATATATATATATATATATATATATATATATATAGCGTGTGTGTGTGTATGTATTGGCACGAACACTGCAAGTTTAGCATAAGCGCTAATTTCAGATAGCAACCCCTACTTTATATTTTAGTATTTGTCTGTCTTGTAAAAAAAAAAAAGTGCAATATATATAATATCTTACTCCAGAAAAAGTGCACTTAACATGTTATGATACATGTTTGAACTATTAGTAAACGAAAGTAAAACTTGTTCATTTATTACTGAAGTTAGAGGAGGATATAAACATTGAAATAAAATTCTCCGCATGTTAGCAAGACCATTTTTATAAGTGGTTTAAGCACATTTAACACGGTTATTATTTCCACGGTCCTGTTGGACAACATGTTGTAAAACACTGACCTTGATTCTACTGTATACCTGCAAGCTTTTCTCACCTCATACTCTCTGAGTTTTAATCTATAATTTCTCTGTCTCTTTCTGTCTATTTTGTCCGTGTCTTTGTGTGTGTGTGTGTGTGTGTGTGTACTCACCTAATTCACCTAAATGTACTCACCTAATTGTGGTTGCAGGGGTCGAGACTCAGCTCCTGGCCCCACCTCTTCGCTGCTGGGTCTCTGCTCTCCCTGCTCCATGAGCTTTATCATACCTTGTCTTAAAACTATGTATGGTTCCTGCCTCCACTATATCTTTCTCTAGACTATTCCACTTCCTGACTACTCTGTGGCTGAAGAAATGCTTCCTAACATTCCTTTGACTCATCTGAGTCTTCAGCTTCCAGTTGTGTCCCCTTGTTTCTGTGTTCCCTCTCTGGAACATCCTGGAACATCCTGTGTGTGTGTGTGTTAGTTACCATTTTGTCCTAGGCACATGTCGATTAGACACTAGGCGGCCTGTTGTGTGTGTGTGTAAGGAAACACTTGAAATGTTTCGGCCCCACCGGGGTGAACGGCCCTCCGATGTAAGCGGCTTTAGCCATTAGCACTGTGTGTGTGTGTGTGTGTGTGTGTGTGTGTGTCTGCCTGTGTCTGTCTCTGTCACTCTTTTCCTTTTTTCCTCTCTCTTTTCCCCCTCTCTGCCTCTCGTTCATTCTCTCTTTCACTCCCTCTCTCTCCCTCCCGTTCTCCCTCTCCCTGTCTATCTCACTTCTCTCTCTACGTCTCTGTATGTCTGTCTGTCTGTCTCTCTCTCTCTCGTGTCGACCTGTCCTCTCCCTAAACAGTCCTTTCCTTATTTTTCCCTCTGTCTCTCCAACCTTCCCTACCATTCCCCTCCCCTTCCCTCCCCTTCCCTTCCCGCTCCCCAATCACGCTCCTCGCCACAAGAGGCGTAACTAACCAAGTGGAACTCCACTGAGACACGTCTGAGAACAGTGAAAGAATGGGGATTAGGAATGACTTACGGGATGTGGTTTCAATTATGGGTCCTGGAAGGTGAAGGTGTTTGGGAAAAAGATGGGACGTGGCAGAGTTGGTGGTGGAGGGTTGTTGGTGGTGGAGGGTTGGAGGAAGAACTGAAGACGGTGGCGAGTTGGAGGTCTGAAGGTGTAGAGAGCAGGTAGATGATGTAGGTAGCCAGTAGGTGGTATAGGTTCACATATACCAGAAACTGTGTACTCACCTATATGTGCACACCTATATATGGTTGCAGGGTGTGTGTGTGTGTGTGTGTGTGTGTGTGTGTGTGTGTGTGTGCAAATTAACCACTGTGAAAAAAAATAGTGAAATTCAAAACGCTTTCGTGATTTCTCACGAAATCACGAAAGCGCTGATATTTATACCTTACCAAGGTAAACTTAGAGAAATAGGTCTATTTAATCCACTTACAAATTGTTTTCATTCTTGTTGCCTAACTTCTTCTTTTCTATTCCTTGCATTTGTTAATGCAACTTGGAAAATTCTGAGCAAATCTGGGGTTTTACATTCACAATACGCTTTTCTGGTCCTTCTGGCTACACGTGTTAAGATGCGTTGGTGTGGACCATTTTAATACGCATTCATGATAGTGTTTGTAATTTATGGTGGGAGATTTATGGCCTCTTTTTTCTATTCCCTCGATCTGTGAACAAGTTCTCAATGGTGACAACTAAATTATCATTAAATTTTTGTTTGCTAGTGGTCTCGTAATTCTTATTCCACTTATCCAGGCAGTTAATGAAGTTATCTCTGTTCTGGGTTAAGAATGAGTTGTGAGTTTTGGAAAGTGATCAGAGGGATCTGGTTGAAAAGGCTAGCACCTGACGAGCCTGGCCCATGGCCGGGCTTCGAGAGTAGTAAAACTCTCGAAACTCATCAAAGGTAAGGTATGCTTCGTATGTGATAAATTTAATCATCGGCACAAATCTACTTTTCAGCCATATATATATGAATAGGCTAACAGTGCCTACAATTCTAGCACTATCATGCTCATTTAGAAAATTGAATAGTTGAGTTCCAATGGTGTTATAGGCTCTCCAGTATTCTTATGTCTTGCACTAAAGTATCAAAGAATAATGGTAGGTTCACTATTGATGTGATCCAGTAGAACATCAGGTTGAAACTGATCAACTGGGGCATAAAAATTGAAGATGTTGATGGAGTCCAGGTAGACTTCAGGTAGAAGTTGACTGCACAGACTTTAAAATCATGATATTGCATATTTCTTTCACTCCTGCAACGTCGAGTAGAGAGACAGACACACACAGAGACAGACAGACAGATATAGACAGACAGATACAGGCAGAAACAGACAGATGCAGAGAGACAGACAGACAAATAGATTGAGATTGCCCTAAGTATCGTTTCTGTTTCATAATTAGCAAATGGAGGACTGGGCCTGCGCAGGCTTAGCGCCTCACATGGGATAAAAAAATAAATAAATAATAGGCCTTGAAACGAGTTGAGATCGGATTACATCGCTCAGCCTATGAAGATAGAAAACAAAATCAAAATAAAAAAGTATCAAGGTTTCTTATATTGTTTTTTCTAAATCACGTTGCCAAGATGATGTATATTTGGGGCATCGGGGTGTTGGTATCGAGTTATCAAGGCGTCACTACCGTACCTTTCCTCTCTACCTGCGACTAATCCAGCCCGCCGCCCCTCCCTCAGGTTCCTCCGGCCATAATCGTTTCACGCTTATTCACACCTTTCCCTAACTCCGCTAACCAACCAGCCTGCCAGCCAGCCTGCCTGCCTGCCTGCCAGCCAACCTTCCAGCCAGCCAGCCTGCCTGCCTGCCTGCCAGCCAACCAGCCTGCCAGCCAGAAAGCCTGCCTGCCTGCCTGCCTGCCTGCTACATCCTATGTCTATACTGCATATGTTCACTCAACCAAATATTATCTTCTTGCCCTTCTTCGCTTTATCGACTATTTTAATTAACGACTTCTAGGTTATTCCTTAGTATTTGCTCTCTAATGTATATACAGTTATCTCTTTAACCACCATTGTTCCTCACATCTTTCGATGCTATTTACCTTTCCAGTTCCACTCGAACATTTTATATTAATAACATTTAAGATTGTTTACTCAGTTCCATATAATACTCATATTTATCCTATTCAGTAAGATTTGCGCATTTTATCTTTATACTTCGTTTAATTTTTCTTCTAAATCGTCAGCTGACCTCGGTTTAACTCCTCTCTCACACTTTAAACCAGCAGGTACCCTTCCCCAGCGTCCCATACCGCCATATATATACCCCTCTTCCCCCATTCACACCTTGCAGTCATAAAGGATTACTTTCCTCCACCCTCCTTACAGTGTTTACAACCTCGACACCTTATCACTCCCCTCATTCTTAATTCTCCTGTCCCTTTACTCTTTCCTCCTTACTCTCACACCTTCACGTCTTGAACAAAACAGCCCCTGTGAGTGTGTGTGCAAGTAACCATAACTGGGCAGAAAAATTTACTTTCAGAAACTCCAGGTAGAAGAATTTCCCAGTTGGACGTCTCTAAAGATGTGTGATGCAATGAACTGGTACTCTGACGATCAGCCATACCACGGGATAGAGGCTCACTCAAACTTTGTATATATATTTGTACGTATATGCAAAGAAACCATGGGGGAGGGGAGTTGAATGATGTAAACAGTAAGCCTACATGTTAGTTCTCATAGTTCCCCCACACATACATACGTACGTACTTACATACATACATACATACATACATTCATACATACATTCATTCATACATACATACATACATGCAAGCATACATACATAAATACATACATGCAAGCATTCATTGATTCACTCAGAAAATTCTACAAATATGTTATTATCAGTAGCACTTATTCATACAATGCTTCGAATTTACCTCGATAATTAAGGTATACATAAATTCATGAAATATGGAATGTTTCCACTGGGGGTCCAAAGAAAAAAAAACATTCCCGTGCCGGGAATCGAACCCGGACCTCGTGGGTGAAAGCCACGTATCCTAGCCACTAGACCACACGGGACTGGTATTAAAGGAGAAGAATCTATAAGTTTACGTAGTTTTTCCACACTCTTTATAACTAAGATTTTTCGAGTTTGAATCAGATTTCTTCAGTTGTGAACTAACTAATAACTGATAATTTAAGAGAATTCACGTTAAATAAACATGTAATGTTACAGTAAGCAGAGACATGGTTATTAAACAAGTACAATGATTAATGTATAATAAGTAACCGGCTCCCGACTAACATTTTTATTTATACACCGGGTTTTACAAGCTGAGAGCTGTTCCCCTAACATCAAGCTGATTTTAAAGTCGTCTTTGTTGTTATAAGCCGAGGGGTCGGCCCCAGGAGGCTCCGCCGGGGGCCGCGTGAGGTTGTCGTCCGGCCCGCGTGAGGTTGTCGTCCTGCCCGCCAACTTAACACCTGGACACTAATTATCTAATTAGTATGGAATACAGATGCAGTAGTTCGCTTCAAGGTTAATCCCTGGAAAAGTTACTTCGTGTCCTCCCTCCCTCAGAGTTTTTCATCTGAGTTTGTTGTCTGGTGGTAAAACAACTGTACAGTACCTAAAACAACTGTACAGTACCTACTGTACAGTAGGTATCTGCATTCCGTAATAATGTTTATTTAATTATTTGTGATAAATTGTGTTAAGTAATATTAGAATTAGGCCAAAATTGGTTTAAAAAACTAATGGCAACCCTGAGTTCGAGAAAAAAAAATATATTACATTATATTATATTACATTTATGTCATTAGGATGCAGTTAAATTTTCCCAGACTCGAGTCGTTCAAGGAATCAATGTTCTTGAGAAGTGTAGCGCCAGAGGACAGTTGCTTCTTGTTGACACGCCGGTACTCTCCCGGTCCGGGTCTTTTCCAGATGGTGACCCGGCTTTGGCTCCCTATCTTGGGAGTGTCTGAGATCTATGTCTGCCATGGGAGGAGGTACAAGTACCTCCTCATCTTCTGGGACCAACTGTCCCCAGGCCTAGCCCCATTCCCCGCCCTCACGGGGCTCGTAGGGAGAAGCTAGGCCTCTTGTCTGCCATCTTCCCCGCCCCAGGGGGGCTCGTGGGAATGACAGTCTTGTGAGCTGCAGGTGGTAGCAAGCTCTGGCTCTGGCACCTTCCCCGCCCTAGGAGGGTTCGTGGGAGTGATTCCCGCCCTTGGAGGGCTCGTGGGAGAGGCCGCCGACAGTTGCTGTTTGCTGCCCGTCTTGTTGCGTAGAAGTTCACTTCTCGCTGCCAGCAAAGTGCCGCCACGTGTGGACCCTGGATATTAACAAACAATTTATTTACAAACTGGTATTAACAAACAGTAATTAATACTTTCACACACACACAAAAGAAAAACACACAAAAACACATAACACACACACACATGTATTTATACACACAAAATATATATATATATATATATATATATATATATATATATATATATATATATATATATATATATATATATATATATATATATATATGAGTTGAATAATAATCTCGCTATTACACATTTTAAGTAATCTTAAAATACACAGAGCTACCATGGAAAGTTCAGGTTTCATCCAACTGGAAATTTATATTCTTTTGGCGCTGTTACCACGAAAGTCGACCCAACTTGTTGCCAAAATATGTGAAAACTAAAGTTGAAATTACTCTTTGTTATGTTTAAAGTCTGGGTGAATTGCGAGCAGCAGTTGGTGGGGTGGTGGTGGTACTCCAGTGGTAGTGTCTGGTGGTGGTACTCCAGTGGTAGTGTCTGGTGGTGGTACTCCAGTGGTAGTGTCTGGTGGTGGTACTCCAGTGGTAGTGTCTGGTGGTGGTACTCCACCAGACACAAGTACATGTACAAGGTGTATACCTTGTACATGTACTTGTACATGTACATGTACTTGTACATGTACATGTCCTAGCTGACATCAATGGCATACTACTTGTTATGTAGAGCATTTCGGGAAAATTAGGTCAATTTTGTCCCAGGATGCGACCCCCACCAGTCGATTAACACTCAGGTACCCATCTGACTGATAGGTGAACACGGACACCAGGTGTCATGCAAACACGTCCTAATGTTTACCCGCCGTACCGAGGATCGACCCCCGGACCTCAGTGAGTGGGCTGAGTGAGCTAGCGATCGAGTTACGGGACGTCCCAAATAAATGAGCTCCATTCGGGTTTAAAATATCGTAAAAATGGAAACCTACCCTTTGAGTATTTAAGGGATGCAGTTTTTTTTTGAATGACCGGTAATAAGGAAGAAGGGAGAGGCACTCCAGTGAGGAACCTTGTATGGAGAAAATAGGCAAAGTTTTTTCACAGATACTTAGACTGTATCGAAAATCCTATATTACTTAATACTAGGGATGTGAGTAAGTATCGGTATCGGTGGGTATAGCCCATTTTATGGTATCGGTGTCGGTTGAAAAATAGCCGATACTTTTTAAAAAGTGCTTACAAATACCAATATTAACACTCTATCTGACGATTGTAAGAGTTACACACACACACACACACACACACACACACACACACACACACACACACACGCACGCACGCACACACACACGCACGCACAGGAAGTGGAATAGTCTGGGAAATGATGTAGTGGAGGCAGGATCCGTACATAGCTTTAAGAAGAGATATGATAAAGCTCATGGAGCGGGAAGAGTGACCTACTAGCGGCCAGTGAAGAGGCGGGGCCAGGAGCTGTGAATCGACACCTGCAACCACAACTAGGTGAGCACACACACACACACCGTCCCACAGCCTCTACACCCCACATACATCTCATATAGACAACACTCTCGCATTATTTACCTCACACAAACTCGCCAAACTTGTCCCCCTCACACACCATACACAGGTAAGTAGAGCAGCAGTCGAGTCAAGGAGGAATATTTGATGAAGTTCTACACGAATCCAAACATTACAAGAAATATTTAGATGAATGGTTCAGAGAACCGACAAGTTGATAAATTAGACACATATGTAACACTTGGGTATCTTTATTGAGGAAACGTTTCTCCCCACACTGACTTCATCAGTCCATACTAAGGAGAATCGTGAAGAACAGCAGGAGTTTGAGGTAATCAGTCCCTTGAGTCGATGTAGTCCATCAATCTTTTCAAGATTGATGGACAATCAACTTGCTCATGTGCAAGTTGATTATTCTACCTTATTGTATTACTACTTCTACTACAACTTATATCACTACTACTACTACTACCACCACTAGTATTACACCTCACTCTGAGCCTATTCCAACATTAGTTGCATTTGTGTCCTTTTTACTTGACATTTTCAATCATAAAGCACATACAACTTGAACAACTCAATACTCAATGTAAGCCACCAGGTGGAAAAATGAATGTTCTCGTTACCCCGTGAAACAATGGATTTTATAATTTATTGCTTATTTTCAGTGGAAATATATTTTCTAGAGTATGTTCAGAAATGATTCAAAGAATGTTTTAGTAAAATGTAAATTGCTCCATAAATATTCCTAAATGTGCAAAAAGAGTGTTATAAAGTCGTTATGTCAGGGAACTTCCTCGTCGTTTTCTCCTTTAATTCAACGTCGCCAGAACCCAGTCTTATTTTGATTTTTTTTCTCTCTCTGCTGAGTGTTACAAGGCTCATTACTGCTCTGGCGTTACTAGCTTATTACTGCTCTGGCGTTACTAGCTTATTACTGTCTTGGAGTTACTAGCTTATTACTGTCTTGGAGTTACTAGCTTATTACTGTCTTGGAGTTACTTTCTTATTACTGTCTTGGTTATAGCTTATTACCTTGGGTTACTAGCTTATTACTGTCTTGGAGTTACTAGCTTATTACTGTCTTGGAGTTACTAGCTTATTACTGTCTTGGAGTTACTAGCTTATTACTGTCTTGGAGTTACTAGCTTATTACTGTCTTGGAGTTACTAGCTTATTACTGTCTTGGAGTTACTAGCTTATTACTGTCTTGGAGTTACTAGCTTATTACTGTCTTGGAGTTACTAGCTTATTACTGTCTTGGAGTTACTAGCTTATTACTGTCTTGGAGTTACTAGCTTATTACTGTCTTGGAGTTACTAGCTTATTACTGTCTTGGAGTTACTAGCTTATAACTGCTAGTACGTTGGTGTAACTAACTTGACTGTTTTGGTGTTACTATCTTATGAAGATACTAGTGTTACTACTAGCTTATGATGGTGTTGGTGTTACAGTACTAGCTTATGACGGTGTTGGTGTTACTAGCTTATGATGGTGTTGGTGTTACTAGGTTATGATGGGATGTTACTAATTTTTGACTCTTGATGTTACTAACTTAAAACTGTGGTGATATATTTTAGTAGCTTATGACTGTGGTGTTACTAGTTACTGGCTTGAGAAATTTAACTACAAGGGGAGAGACTAAATGAAATTGGCAGCGTTGTGCCGTGATAATTCAAAAGGCAAAAATAATATTCATTTTCACTGATACTTAACTTGAAGTTTACATCCTAGAAAGTTGTTTACTCTGTACAAGATGGTGTTGTTTTCCATAGAATATTAGAGAAATAATAGTCATTCCAGTCCTAGTCGAGGGTCGAGAGAAAGAAAGGAACTTGGTGCAGAGGAAACTTTAATTATACACAAACGTTTTGCCCATACAATGGGCTAAGGGATTACACTGACAACAATTATTTTACCTATTGATAACGTAGGCAAAAACAATACCTGGAGTCTCAAACAAATCAACACAAATGTGACTGTCAAAACCTCTAAAACCATAAGCGACCAGACCAGACCAAACACCAACCACAACAAAAGCAGATTTGTACAAGAGTCCAGGCTGTGGGTGTGGCACTGTATTGATGAAACGTCATGAAATATGTACACGAGAATTCTCGAGCATAAATATGCATGTAAAACTCCCAATCGGAATAACCGCTGTGTTACGCACTGTAAAAAACACGCACAACTCTTGGACACGTCCAGAACTAAATAAGACCTAAAGACGGTATACCTTACCTTTGTTATACCTTTGAAGAGTTTCGAGAGTTTCACTGCTCTCGGAGCCCGGTCATGGGCCAGGCTCGTCTGGTGCTTGCCTGGTCAACCAGCTATAGAGCCTTTCATGGGAGGGTCCATGAAGCCGATGAGGGGCTCTTGATCTAAGTAATTGGACCTGTGATTCATTTCCTTGGATCGAACTTGAATAACTCGCATTCCCTCGGGAGCTGTATGACCTATACAGGTTTAGCGCTTCCCCCGAATGTAATAATAATGATACTTGTGAGGGAATAGCAGGTAAATTTCGTTATTTTTTTAGAATTCAGACGATTCCCAGCAGCGTTAACCCCAATGGATCATAAGTAGCGTCATCTGTGGGATGGATATATAGTTGTGGGTGTCTTCTTGAACAGTCTGGAGTGGAATAATGTCTATCTACCTAGTAGCATTACCTTTACTCCCTCTAAATCAGGTAAGGATAATCTAACAGTGAACTACTACTGCACTGTTTGGGCTGTCTCTTACACTCAGTTTGTGGTATATGGTACCCGTGATCTTCCAGGTCTAGTTCTTTACTTTTTCTGTTAATGGTGACCAGGCCGACTTTAGCGCTTAAAGTAACTTCACCTTTTTTCTCATTTTATCTTCAGCAAATTTTGTAGTTTTGTGTAACCATCTGGTAACCTGGGTATTTGTTGGTCAGCTCTTGAGGTGGTCTGGTCAACCCCGGAAGACGCTGTGATTTGCAGCAAATTAAAAACTGAAGAACTCATTGCGGACTCAGTCTGACATTTGGGAGGAACACTTTAGCCACATCCACTTGTCCCTTCCTTAGAACTCCGCAACTTGAATATGCTTGGAAGTCCCCAGCCAATAGGTCACCTTTTCACCATCGTTGTCACTGTATATTCATAGTTGGTGTTTTCCTCTGTGAACAGTCTTCTCCAGCTACCCCACCCTTTTTTTATATATTAAATGTTTTTGAATTTTCATTTTATTTACCCAGTTCTCATCATATTCCTTATATTTTTCCATCCTAGTAATTTTCCTAACAAGGAACCAACGTCCTTAATAATAATAATGATAATGATACTATAGAGAAGAATAAGGAGGCATTAGTGTTGCCAAACCATTTACTCAACTCACCTTGTGCAGGAATGCTCAAGGTTTGGTCTCAGACCGGGCTACGGGGGCGTTGACCCCCGAAACCCCCTCCAGGTATACTCCAGGTGACACCGACGACCCTTACTCCCATCCTGCCACGCCACCTTCCACTCACATCACTGCCAGAGGTGATTCGCTTCTCAACTCTCGTGTCAGTAATGTCCTCTTACTTTATTCCTTGTATGACTTGATAACGCTCACTGTGTGAGCGAAACAATGTCTTTAACAGATTTCTCTGCACCAACTGCCTTACTACAATAAACGATGCCTGTTTAGAATTAACAAATGTATTAGGCCATTCCAAGATGAATATTGGGAGGTAACGTAATAGTAGCAGTAAACTTGGTAAGAGGTATTGCGATATTTTACTCGGAAAAATGCATAAAGATTGCCTAATCGTAGAACACAATGATTTTAATTTATTTCCAAACAATTTCAGTTCAGCAGAGTGAAATACTAACTTTAATCGAGTTGTAAATTTATGGACTAAATTACTAGAAGCAATTGAGAGTAATACCTCGTATACCTTTTCAAAGAGGTTAGATAAATACTTCAAACATTTTTAGTTTAACTTGAAATACTGTTGAAGGAATTAATTTGCATTAAAAAAGTAACGAGATTAACAGAAGATATTTGTGTTTATTAGTAAGCCACGTACTTATATATATCATATTTGAGAAAATATTTATATATGAATGCAAGACAAGCCACGGGTGGTGAAAATCTTTAGCTCAAGTACTTTCACACTTCTCAGTGCGTCATCAGGAGCTATGCAATGTTGCAAGGCAGCAACTGAAGGAGGGGAAGTTTTCTCAGAGAAGCGCAGTGCGGGTCTGTCACCAGCTCATCAAAAACCAATAGGATTTTGATGAGCTGGAGAGAGGAGGCAGAGGAGAAGCAAGAGACTACATAATAGGAACACTTCAGTCTGGAAGTCCCAAGCTGGTAATTGCAGTGATGTATAACCCACCACAGAAAAGTAGGAGGCCAAGACAATAGTATGATGAGAGTAACAGAGGGGTGGCTGACACACTGGCTAAAGTGACAGAAGGGCTCATGTGAGCAGGGCTACTGATTGTGGGTGACTTCAATCACAAAGAAATTGACTGGGAGAACTTGGAGACACATGTGGGCCCAGAAACGTGGAGAGCTAAGATGGTGGAGGTGGTACTGGAAAACCTCATGTACCAACACTTAAGGGACACTACCAGAAAGAGAGGAGAGGACGAACCAGCAAGACTGGACTTAGTATTCACCTTGAGTAGTGCAGATGTTGAGGACATCACATACGAAAGACCCCTCGGGGCCATTGAATACATAGTAGAGTTACAAGTGGAGAGGGAAGCAGGAAGGGCAGGACGAACGAAGCCAGACTACAAGAGAGGGGACTACAGAGGCATGAATAATTTCCTGCATGAGGTTCAGTGGGACAGAGCACTGGCAGTGAAGTCAGTAAATGAGATGATGGAATATGTGACAATAATATGCAAGGAAGCTGAAAAGAGGTTTGTACCCAAGGGTAACAGAAATAACGAGAAGGCCAAGATGAGCCCTTGATTCACTCAAAGGTGTAGAGAGGTCAAAACAAAGTGTGCTAGAGAATGGAAGAAGTATAGAAGGCAAAGGACCCATGAGAATAAGGAGAGCAGACGTAGAGCCAGAAATGAATATGCACAGGTAAGAAGGGAGGCTCACTGACAATACGAAAATAACATAACAGCGAAAGCCAAATCTGACCCGAAGCTGTTGTACGTACAGCCACATCAGGACCAGGTAATCAGGCTGAGGAAGGAAGGAGGGGAGATCACAAGAAACGACCGAGAAGTATGTGAGGAGCTCAATATGAGATTCAAAGAAGTGTTCACAGAGGAGACAGAAGGGACTCTGGGAAGACGGAGAGGTGGGGTACACCATCAAGTGTTGGATACAATACATACAACCGAGGAAGACGTGAAGAGGCTGCTAAGCGAGCTAGAAACCTCAAAGGCGATGGGACCGGGTAACAGCTCACCATGGGTCCTGAGAGAGGAAGCAGAGGCGCTATATTTGCCACTAACAACAATCTTCAACACATCTATCGAAACAGGGCGACTACCTGAGGTATGGAAGACAGCAAATGTAGTCCCCATTTTTAAGACAGACACGTAGCACTAAACTACAGACCAGTGTCACTAACAAAGTCATGGAGAAGATTATCAGAAGAGTGGTGGAGCACTTAGAAAGGAATGAGCTTATCAACGACAACAAGCACGGTTTCACAAACCTACTGAAGTTCTATAACAGGGTGACATCAGTAAGACAGGAGAGAGAGGGGTGGGTAGAATGCATTTTCTTGGACTGTAAGAAGGCTTTTGACACAGTTCCACACAAGAGATTAGTGCATAAGCAGGAAGACCAGGCAGGGTAACAGGAAGGCACTGCAATGGATCAGGGAATGCCTGTCAGGGAAGACAGCAGCGAGTCATGGTACGTGACGAGGTGTCAGAGTGGGCGCCTGTGACGAGCAGGATTCCACAGGGGTCAGTCCTAGGACCGGTGCTGTTTCTGGTGTATGTGAACGGTATGACGGAAAGAATAGACTCAGAAGTGTTCCTGTTTGCAGATGATGTGAAGTTGATGAGAAGAATTCAATCGGACGAAGACCAGGCAGAACTACAAAGGGATCTGGACAGGGTGCAGGCCTGGTTCAACAACTGGCTCCTGGAGTTCAACCCCACCAAGTGCAAAGTCATGAAGATTGGGGAAGGGCAAAGAAGACCGCAGGCAGAGTACAGTCTAAGGGGCCAGAGACTACAAACCTCACTCAAGGAAAAGGATCTTGAGGGAGTATAACACCGGATACATCTCCTGAGGTGCACATCAACCAAATAACTGCTGCAGCATATGGGCGCCTAGCAAACCTAAGAATAGCATTCCGACATCTCAATAAAGAATCGTTCAGAACCCTGTTCACCGTTTATGTTAGGCCTATATTGGAGTATGCAGCGCCAGTTTGGAACCCACACCTAGCCAAGCATGTAAGGAAATTAGAGAAAGTGCAAATGTTTGCAACAAGACTAGTCCCGGAGCTAAGGGATATGTTAAGTGATTATTAATGCAGTTAATAATAAAAAAACAGAAACTATAATGATTGCTTTTCCTCAATTAGTGAACCCTGTGTATAACGACCTCTAGACGAGATAATCCTGTTCCTTTTATGAGTTTGTTACTAGAAGCACTGTAGTAAAGTGGTCTACAGGCTCTGTTCGTAACAGCTTTAAGAAGAGGTATGATATGGAGCAGGAAGAGTGACCTAGTAGCGACCAGTGAAGAGGCGGGGCCAGGTGATTCGACTTCTGCAACCACAACTAGGTGAGTACACGCACGCATATACAAAACTAGTGTCTAATCGATATGTACCTAGGGCAGAATGTTAACTAACACACATTCACACACATTCACACATACACACATACATACACACATACATACATCCCAACACAGACCACAATCCACACTTACATCCCCCACCCCTCACTATGCAGTAAAATCCCCCAGGGCCCCTTCTCCCCCACCCCCAAAGACCCCCCGAAACACAGTGTTGGAGAGGAAACTGAATGTATGGTACACGAACGCAGATGGAATAACGAATAAGTGGGAGGAGTGGCATGAAAGAATCAAAGAGGCATCACCGGACATCATAGCCCTCACTGAAACAAAGCTCACAGGGATGATAACAAATGCCATCTTTCCAACGGGATACCAGATCCTGAGGAAAGACAGAGGGAACAGAAAGGGTGGAGGAGTGGCACTGCTGATCAAAAACAGATGAGATTTTGATGAGCTGGAGAGAGGGGACAGAGGAGAAGCAGGAGATTGTATAATAGGAACACTTCAGTCCGGAGGTCCAAGGTGATAATTGCAGTGATGTATAACCCACCACAGAACAGCAGGAGACCAAGGCAAGAGTATGATGAGAGTAATAGAGCGATGGTTGACACACTGGCCGAATTGGCCAGAGGGCTCATGCGAGCAGGGCGAAGCTACTGATCATGGGTGACTTCAAACATAAGGAAATCGATTGGGAGAACTTAGAACCACATGGGGGCCAAGAAACATGGAGGGCTAAAATGATGGAGGTGGTACTGGAAAATCTCATGTACCAACATGTAAAGGACAATACCAGAGAGAGGGGAGGACGAGCCAGCGAGACTGGACCTAGTATTCACCCTGAGTAGCGAAGATATTGAGGACATCACACATGAAAGCCACCTTGGGGCCAGTGATCATATGGTTCTAAGCTTGACTACATAGTAGAGTTACAAGTGGAGAGGAAGCAGGAAGGGCTGCACAAATGAAGCCAAACTACAAGAAAGGTGACTACGTGGGCAGAAGAACTTCCTGCACGGAGTTCAGTGGGACAGAGAGCTGGCAGGGAAGTCGGTAAACGAGATGATGGAATATATGACAACAATTTGCACGGAAGCTGAGGAGAGGTTTATACCCAAGGGTAACAGGAAAAGCGAAAAAGCCAGGATGAGCCCATGGTTCACCCCAAAGGTGCAGGGAAGCCAAAACCAAGTGTGCCAGGGAATGGAAGAAGTATAGAAGGCAAAGGACCCAGGAGAATAAGGAGAGCAGTCGTAGAGCCAGAAATGAATATGACACGGTAAGAAGGAAGCCCAAAGACAATACAGAAAATGACATAGCAGCAAAGCAAAATCTGACCCAAAGCTGTTGTACAGCCACATCAGGAGGAGAACAACAGTCAAAGATCAGGTGATCAGGCTGAGGAAGGGAAGGAGGGAGGTCACAGAAATGACCACGAAGTGTGTGAGGAGCTCAACATGAGATTCAAAGAGGTGTTCACAGAGGAAATAGAAGGGCCTCCAGAAAGGAGGAGAGGTAGGGTACACCACCAGGTGCTGGACACGATACACACAACTGAGGAGGAAGTGAAGAGGCTACTAAGCGAGCTAGATACCTCAAAGGCGATGGGGCCGGACAACATTTCTCCATGGGTCCTGAGAGGGAGCAGAGGAGCTATGTGTACCCCTAACAACAATCTTCAACACGTCTATCGAAACAGGGCAACTACCAGAGGTATGGAAGACAGCAAATGTAGTTCCAATTTTTAAAAAGGAGACAGAAACGTAGCACTAAACTACAGACCAGTGTCACTGACATGTATAGTATGCAAGGTCATGGAGAAGATTATCAGGAGAAGAGTGGTGGAGCACCTAGAAAGGAATGAGCTTATCAACGAAGGCCAACACGGTTTCAGGGACGGGAAATCCTGTGTCACAAACCTACTGGAGTTCTATGACAGGGTGACAGCATAAGACAAAGAGAGAGGGTGGGTAGATTGCATATTCTTGGACTGTAAGAAGGCGTTTGACACAGTCCCACACAAAGATTAGTGCGAAGCTGGAGGACCAGGCAGGGATAACAGGAAGGCACTACAATGGATCAGGGAATACCTGTCAGGAAGACAGCAGCGAGTCATGGTTCGTGGCGAGGTGTCAAAGTGGCGCCGGTGACGAGTGGGGTGCCACAGGGTCAGTCCTAGGTCCGGTGCTGTTTCTGGTGTTTGTGAACGACATGACGGAAGGAATAGACTCCGAAGTGTCCCTGTTTGCAGATGATGTGAAGTTGATGAGAAGAATTCAATCGGAAGATGAACAGGCAGAACTACAAAGGGATCTGGATAGGCTGCAAGCCTGGTCCAGCAATTGGCTCCTGGAGTTCAACCCAACCAAGTGCAAAGTCATGAAGATTGGGGAAGGGCAAAGAAGACCGCAGACGGAGTACAGTCTAGGGGCCAGAGACTACAAACTTCAATCAAGGAAAAGATCTTGGGGTGAGTATAACACCAGGCACATCTCCTGAGGCGCACATCAACCAAATAACTGCTGCAGCATACGGGCGCCTAGCAAAACTAAGAACAGCATTCCGACATCTTAATAAAGAATCGTTCAGGACCCTGTACACTGTGTACGTTAGGCCCATACTGGAGTATGCAGCACCAGTTTGGAACCCACATTTATCCAAGCACGTAAAGAAACTAGAGAAAGTGCAAAGGTTTGCAACAAGACTAGTCCCGGAGCTAAGGGGTATGTCCTACGAGGAGAGGTTAAGGAAATCGACCTGACGACACTGGAGGACAGGAGAGATAGGGGGGACATGATAACGACATATAAAATACTGAGAGGAATTGACAAGGTTGACAGAGACAGAATGTTCCAAAGATGGGACACAGCAACAAGGGAACACAGTTGGAAGTTGAAGACTCAGATGAATCACAGGGATGTTAGGAAGTATTTCTTCAGTCACAGAGTAGTCGGGAAGTGGAATAGCTTGGGAAGCGATGTAGTGGAGGCAGGTTCCATACACAGCTTTAAGAAGAGGTATGATAAAGCTCATGGCGCAGGGAGAGTGACCCAGTAGCGGCCAGTGAAGAGGCGGGGCCAGGAGCTATGTCTCGACCCCTGCAACCACAACTAGGTGAGCAACTAGGTGAGTACACACATATATACACATACATACACACATACACATATATACACATACATACACAAACATACACACACACACATACATACACACATACACACATACATACACATACACACATACATACATTCATACACACACATACATACACACATACATTCATACACACACACATACATACACACATACATACATACATACATACATACATACATACATACATACATACATACATACATACATACATACATACATACATACACACATACATACATACATACATACACACATACATACATACACACTACATACATACACATACATACACACATACATACATTCATACATACATACATACATACATACATACATACATACATACATACATACATACATACATACATACATACATACATACATACATACATACATACATACATACACATACATACATTCATACATACATATACAAACACACACACACACACAACATACACTCACCCACACTCCAGTGCACATGAATATTTTATACAATTCTATCTATACACGATAATCAGTGCCACACAATAAATTTCGACTACCAAGAGTACCCCCAGCAATTAGGTTTGTATTTATATTCACTTACACTAATTGTAAAACCTATAATAAATTAGTTTTCAGCTACATACAATCTCTACCAACATCTACCGACTAATAGCACACATTAGCCCATATCTATACCATTATGGATATACACGGTATGCTATTGTGTTTCTCCACTGGCATGTAAATGATAACGACCTCTGGTTTAATTGCAGTCCTTTATATGAGTTACGCTGTTTTGGTGTGTGTGTGTGTGTGTTTGTTCAACGGAAGAAATTGTAAAAAAATATCGGCGAATATGAAATACACATGTACAGAATTAGGATATTTTACAAACCCCCCCTGTGGTCTAAACCCCCCCTGTGGGTCTAAACTCCCCCTGTGGGTCTAAATTCCCCTGTGGGTCTAAACTCCCCCTATGTTTTCTAAACTCCCCTGTGGGCCCTAAACTCCCCATGTGGGTCTAAACTCCCCCTGTGGGTCTAAACTCCCCCTGTGGGTCTAAACTCCACCTGTGTGTATAAACTCCACCTGTGGGTTATAAACTCCCCTGTGGGTTATAAACCCACCTGTGGGATAAACTCCCCTGTGGGTTATAAACCCACCTCCCGGGGTCATAAACTCCACCTCCGGGTCAAAACTCCACCTGTGGGTCATAAACTTTCCCTGTGGGTCATAACTCCCCTGTGGGCCCGGGAACTCCCCTGTGGGTCTCCTCCACCTGTGGGTTATAAACCCCACCGGGGTTATAAACTCCACCTTTGGGTACCCGGGTAGAACTGAAGAAGCTATTTATGGCAGAACCTTCCTGGTTAAAATATCCTGCTGCTGCACATGTCTATTTTCACTTGGGTTCCACTCATAGGTAGCTTAGGTATCCCTCTATCATATTCTTCTTAGGTTTCCCCCCATTATCCTCTTAGATATCCCCCCCCTCTCATCTTCCTCCGGGAGAATACTCGGGGCATGAGCAGAGACCTGTACAGGTCTGGCAGATGTCAGACAGGTCTGAATTACTAAAACATTACTCTATTAATTCTTACCAGATACATAAATAACTTATACATAGAAACGACAAAGATAAAAAGATCGTCTAAGACACTGTATCACCAGAGATACAAATGGCTAAAAGGGTTACACAATGACATAAGAAAAACACAGATTATGCTGTTTATACATGGTAACCCCTAAAAATACAAAGTTCACGCTGTAATATTGAAAAAATACAAGAACCTGAACTAAGATAATGAAAAACATGAAGTCTCATAGTAGTCTGGTGGATATGAACATTTCATCACCTGGTGGACGACGTTTCGAACCTTCCTGTGCCGATTCATTTACAGGGCTAAAGATTTATTTCTGTGTCACAATGTAATTATATTTGTATATAACGATATGAAACACTTATTCTAATACTATCTTTTATAGACAGTGCTCCGGGAGGACAAACTTAAAGAGTTTAAGTTCCTCTGAGGAGATGTGTTAAGGCGTTGACAACTTATCTCCCTCTCAAGTGTAAGTTTAGATTTACTTTTTTTTTTTCTTATTTTTTGTGTGAGACAATTAAGCAAAGGGGTGTGTGGGTGGGTGGGTGTGTGGGCGGGGGTGTGTGGGGGTGTGTGGGAGGTAAAAGACATTATCACACGCAAAGAATGCCGAAGTTGACCAAGTTAAAATCGATAAAAATCAACATTGATCTCATTAAAAGTTCGTTTCAAAGAATCTTTTTTATGAATTCTTATTTGTCAAAACTTACATGAGCAAAATCATTCATCCTCTGCAATCCTCAAGCAAATAAAGGTATTAAAAACAACTTTTCGACTAGAATTTACTAAAGTTGATCCATGGTCTGAAAACTCCGAGAAGCAGTGCCGGAAATGTTCTGGGAAGTTATTGTTTAGATGGAAAAATATCTTGTTTATTTTTGCTATATTATTTTAGCAGCAAAGCTTCATAAAGATTATTTTATATGATTTAACTGCTTAAACTTCGCCTGAAGTTCACTCACATCTTCACCTGGGTTTCATACATCTTCACCTGAAGTTCACATCACATCTTTTTCCTGAAGTTCCCCCATCACATCTTCGCCTGAAGTTCACATCCATCTTCTTGAAGTTCCATCCATCTTCCCTGAAGTTCCCTCCATTAACTAGTAACAATAATAAACAAAAAAACCCCAAAACACAGTAACACAGCCAAGACGCTTAAGTTCCCATCAAGACGACTAAAACGGGGATAAAAGGGGGGGTGTGTGGTGTGTGCGTGTGCGTGTGGGGGGTGTGTGTGTGTGTGTGTTGTGTGTGCGTGCGTGTGTGTGGGGCGCGTGCGTGCGTGTTCGCCTAGTTGTGAAGGTATGATGGAATAAATAAAAATTTTTTCCCCCAGTGTCAGCCCCCCCGGGTAACCCTTAGACTGTAATGTTCCCCCTTATTTTAACTTGTCACACTACAGCATCATGGAATCTTCATACAGAGGACATCTACACAACCTTCTTTCTTACTACCTCTTGTATTTATAGATTTTTTAAAAAAGGACATGCCAGGGGGAAACAAGGAGTAATGCTAATATTGTTAACACTGTATAACCCCCCGAAAGATATAAACAACCATTAGGCTATATACAGTAAAAACCAGACACACACACTGCTACACAGAGTAACAGAAGATATACATAGTAAAACATAAATAAACATTATTATGTGAAAATCCCCACGCTAAAAAAAAAAATATGAAACATAAATATCAAAAAAAAATTTACAGTGAAAAGGCGTCTACATGGTATAGACAGTACGGGGCTTCTCGTCTGGCTGGTCTACGTTTCCAGTGAATC
>WNWK01000151.1:0-75000 GCA_009830355.1 Cherax destructor
AGGTCAAAAGCTCAGTGCCCCAAGGCACTGTCCTGGCGCCTCTGCTGTTTCTCATCCTCATAGCAGACATAGATAAAAACACCCAGCACACTTTTGTATCATCATTTGCAGATGACACTAAAATAAGCATGAAAGTCACTACGGTAGAGGACACTGAAAAATTACAGGAGGACATAAGCAAGGTCTTCCAATGGGCAGTGGAGAACAACATGACGTTCAATGGTGATAAGTTTCAGCTGCTTAGGTATGGAAAAATGAAGAACTCAAAAGGAACACTATATACAAAACGCAAGAGGGTCACCACATAGAACGAAAGGAACACGTAAAGGACTTGGGAATAATTATGTCTGCTGATCTGTCGTTTAAAGACCATAACAAGACAAAGATCACAACAGCCAGGAAGATGACGGGTGGGTATTGAGAACTTTCAAAACAAGGGAAATAATGCCGATGGTGACACTATTCAAATCGCTAGTGCTCCCTCACTTAGAATACTGCTCAGTGCTGACGGCCCCGTTCAGGGCAGGAGAAATAGCAGAGCTGGAACAAATCCAGAGATCGTTTACGGCTCACATTGAGCCATTGAAACATCTAAATTATTGGGAACGCCTTCAAGTCTTGAACATGTACTCATTGGAGCGGAGGAGAGAGATACATGATAATATATACATGGAAAGTACTTGAGGGCCTGGTCCCAAATCTGCACACTGCCATAACAACATACTGGAGTGAGAGATATGGGAGAAAGTGTAAAATAAACCCAGTGAGGAGCAGGGGTGCGGTGGGGACAATACGGGAGCACTGTATTAACATCCGGGGTCCCAGACTATTCAACATCTTACCAGAAGATATCTGAAACACGGCTGGAACCAGTGTAGAAGCCTTCAAGAGGAAACTGGACAAATATCTTCACCAGGTGCCAGATCAACCAGGCTGTGATGGATATGTGGGGCAGCGGGCCTCCAGCAGCAACAGCCTGGTTGACCAGGCAAGCACCAGACGAGCCTGGCCCATGGCCGGGCTCAGAGAGTAGATACTCTTGAAACTCTTCAAAGGTATATCAAAGGTATAGCCTGATTGACAAGGCAGGCACCAGACGAGCCCATGGCCGGGCTCCGAGAGTAATGAAACTCGAAACTCTTCCCATCCTGTGGGCTGTGGCAAATGATGGGTTCAGGGACTGGGCTGCAAAGTTTTGATACTTAAATAAGTTAGTGGTAATGAACTGTTTACATGTTTATCTGGTTACAATCGTTATGAGTTATTTATGCAGACATGAATTAAGTCACAAAAATATTACATTGTATGCTCCTATGTGTGTTAAAAATAATTATCAGGTGGAGGTTTGCTGAGACAGAATCTAAATCGAAGGTTACTTAGTCTTCCTGAAGATAGTTCCGGGTATCATCACCTTTGTAGCCCAGTCCCAGACCAAGTCTTCCTGCTGATAACTTGGATCACTGAGGCTGTTGTTGCTCGCCGCACACAGTTTGATGTAAACAGAACAGCCTAGCTGGTCAGAAACTTGCTAAAGGTAGAGGCAGCGCCTTGAGGCAAGCCAACAAACACCTTGAAAAGATCGTCTTCTACAAGGTCACTCAGCTGGGCTGTTTGCATGAACGAATAAGAAAAGATTTATTAATGAACTTTAAATCGTGTGCAAAATTAATCTTTTGAATATTTTTGCCAGAGAAGCAAAATATATATTTAAAAAACATGTTCCCGTCTATTCATGTATTTTTCATTAGAGAATAATTAAAAAGTTAAATACAGAAAGCTTTGGTGTCACCACATAAAATAATCAATGCTGCCACAGGGTTGCTTCAAGCTAGGGCCAGCACCAACAACCTGCTTGCTCGCCAGCCAGCCAAGTTGTTGACTCACCCTGCCAAAGGGATAACGACACGCCTCGTAAGTAAGTGTATTCAGGTACAGGTACACATAAATACAGGTACATAAATTATCATACATAGCAACATATGTGTAGATTACCTATGATAACCCAAGAAAGTCAGACACATGATTATTTGAAAAAAAAAAAAATATTGAGAGTGCAGCAAGGTCTTGGTGATTGACAGGTAAACTGATGGGAGTGACTAAGGTAAATACTGGGATCTGATTGGTCGAGGTAAATACTGTTATCTGATTGACTTAAGCATCGTGATTTGATTGACTGAGGCTTGCAATACTTCTTTTCCAGTAGGAGGCCTGATCTGAGGCTGGGCCTTGGGGAAGATAATCCCCGGAACCACTAACAGATAATAGATGTAAACACCGAGAAAAGCAATGTGAACCTCTTGATCAGCCTGGCTGTGGCTCTTGTGTCAGACTACCTACCACAAACATAAAAAAAGGAGGAGGTCTTGTCTGAGACCAGGCTGCGAAGGCGATGATCCCTGGAACCATCAACAAGTGCCACAGTGATCGGTCAGTGTCCTGGTATCGAATCAAGCAAGCTTTGATGGATATGTGAGCCAGTGGTCCGCCAGCAGCAGCGGCCTGGTTGACCAGACGAGGTTAAGTTAGGTAAGGAAAGCGTCAGAAAAACCCAGCCCAGGGCCGGGCTGTGGGGGATTAGGAAGACTCTCGAAACCCGTTAAAGGTATGATGTGAAGCAAGGTTCTGAGAATAATCTTATGAGTGACGTACTGACTCGGTTGTCGCCTTTCTGACTGACACAGTCGCTCCAGGAGCGACCGTGCGAGGAAATCCTGAGAGTTGATTGGTAGCCAATGTCGGCACTGTTATTGGACCACTGGTTTATGACTGGGAGAGCCATATTCAAACTCTTGTCTGTAATTGGTAGAGCGAAGTATATTGCTATTGGTAGATCGATGCTCAAACTTGTTTATCATTGGTAGAGCATTGCTCAACGTGGAAAAGTGAATGAAAGTGTAATTAGTTAAAGGAAGAACGTGCTAGAGAGAAACTCAGTACACAGTTTCAAGAGTAGATATGATAAGGATCAAGAGGTCAGAAATCAGTAATGATGAAATATGACGGGCCAGAGGCTGACACACTTTCTAGAGACACTTTTTTCACGAGTACAGTTTGATGAGTACACACAAGCATGTACTCTCACACATATATACGAAAAGTGCTCAAGTTTATCAGGGAGTTCCTGAGAGGCAGAATACGTTGTTTTGTTTTGTTTAGCAAAATTAATACATCGGCAGTGTGTTGTTACCATATTCTATATGATAGAACAAAGTGGGAACAAAAGCTCGTTATGTTTCTCGGTCATGTTCCATCACACAGGCTGGGTTACATAGTGTAGAAATGTGTCAATATGAGCTGGGAGACTTCTGTAGGGCAGTAAGGTTATCGTCAATTATTCCATTAAAGGTTCATCATCTACAGCAGCTTCCCAAGTAACAGTAACTCCAGCAGAGCTGGAGTTACTGTTACTTGGGAATTACCATCTCTTAGGATAGCCTATCATGATAAGAGGAATTTTTATAAAGATATGTCCATCACAGAGAGGGGGCACAGAGTAATATTCAAGGAGGAAGAGTGAGAATAGCGAGGAGTAATTTGTGGGGTACCACACTGTTCAGTACTGGTGCCCCTACCGTTCCTGATACGTGTGAATGATCTCACTAACGGGATTAAATCATATATGTATATGTTTGCTGATGAGAAAGGTAAAATCAGAGGAAGACAGAGGTTTACTCTAGAGTGATCTGGATAGGCTAAGAAACTGGCCGGACAAACAGTTCTTGGAATTCAAACCAAGGAAGCGCAATGCAATAAATATCGGAAAATTAGAAGAGGAACTAGAAATGGAGTACAAAACCTAGGTGAAGAAAACTAATCGCAACAGAGAAAGAAAAGAATCTTGGAATCACCATCGCTCATACAGCAAACCAGATAACATCTGCAACATACGTCAGAATAACAAATCTTAGAATAGCATTCACGAAGCTGGATGAAGAATCATGGTGTGTAAGGCCCATCGTGGCGTTCCCAGCCGCACTATGTCAGACACTTGGGATCTTGATACAGGGAATTATTCTACGTTTGCCTAAGTTACACTAGTAGATTTGACCATTAGTGGCTCCCCCTCCTCCTGCTACTACTCACCTGACTGCAGTATATAAGCCACTTCTCCGAGCATATGTTGTACTTTTCTCAAGAGTGATGGACTGAACACGTCGACTCCAGGCTGAGGGACTGATTACCTCATTCTCCTCCTCATCTTTCACCGTTTTTCTCTGTATTGGATTGAAGAATTCACTGACTGGCAAAACGTTTCCTCGTTAAAGATTTCCAAATGTTGCACAAGTCTCATTTTTCAACTTGTCGGTGTTCTAAAGCATTTACATGACAGTCGCAGCATGAACCAACACCTGATGAGGTTCAAAGGTTTTTAACAAGACTCGTCTTGGAGCGATACTTGGAAAGACTTCAAATAAACTGAATCTGATGTCCCTAGAACCAAGAAGAGCAAGGAGGATATGAAAACAACGTATAAAAACCTGAGGGAAATGACAAGACAGACAAAGATAGGCTCGATACCGTGAATGGAACAATACACAAATAACCCGAACATAGGAGGGAGGAGCTCACGACGACGTTTCGGTCCAACTGTGACCATTTATGAGTCGCAATGCGACTCATAAATGGATACATCCGCAATGTGCTGCTACCATTTTCTGTACGAGTCTCATAGCGAGAACACAAGGTAGAGAACCACGAACCAGGAAGCTGAAGACATAGATGACCCATATGGAGGGATAAAAATTATTTCTTAAGTCTA
This sequence comes from Cherax destructor, assembly GCA_009830355.1. NCBI lineage: Eukaryota > Metazoa > Arthropoda > Malacostraca > Decapoda > Parastacidae > Cherax > Cherax destructor. The sequence continues at coordinate 4,760 of WNWK01000151.1, forward strand.
TAACTGTGATTCAAAAGTGGATTGACTTAAACGAGGAAGTGGTGGATACTACTCCTATCACAGCTTCAAGAGCAGTACGATTGAGCCCATGATGCTGGACAAGGCAACCCAAAAGGCAGGGTCAGGAGCTATGTCTTGACCCCTGCAAAAAAATAAAACACTCGGTGGGTACATTAAAAATATATACACAGTATATACGCATATATCCACTCCTATGTACATGTGTATACACATATGCATTCATTATATACAAAACGTATATAATACAAATACACTGACCCAGAAATATATACATGTATATACGCAGGCACGCACAAACATTTTTCCCATATTTGCCAGCCAGTCGTAAATCAGAGGCACACTCGATTATTATTTATATATATATATATATATATATATATATATATATATATATATATATATATATATATATAGATATATATATATATATATATATACATACATACATACATATACAATGTGTCGTGCCGAATAGGTATAACTTGCGATTTTGGCTTAAATAGCAACGCTCTACTTGCCGAATAAGGCAAGCGAAAATTTGTGTATGCAGTAATTTCGCAAGAATCATTCTGAACCTAACGAAAAAAATATAGTTCATTGTGTTTATTATTAAATTATTATAAACTTACCAAAATATATTTAGTTGAAATAGGCTAAAATAAATTGCGCTTGTTATAATAAGGTTAGGTAAGTTTTCTAAGGTTCTTTTGGTACAAAATTATTAATTTTTACATTAACATAAATGAAAAAAAATGTATCTTTAAATTTATAAGAGAAAATTTTAGAAAGGACTTAATTTTAAATGAATTCTTGCTGATTGACCAATTTTATCTATTCGGCACGATATATATATATATATATATATATATATATATATATATATATATATATATATATATATATATATATATATAATCATATATATATATATATATATATATATATATATATATATACATATATATATATATATATATATATATATATATATATATATAATATATATATATATATATATATATATATATATATTATATACATATATTATATATATATATATATATATATATATATATATATATTACATATATATATATATATATATATATATATATATATATATACATACATATATATATATATATCATAATATATATATATATATACATACATATATATATATATACATATATATATATATATATACATATATATATATATACATATATATATATATATATACATATATATATATATATATATATATATATATATATATATATATATATACATATATATATATATATATATATACATATATATATATATATACATATATATATATATATATATATATATATATATATATATATATATATACATATATATATATATATATATATATATATATATATATACATATATATATATATATATATATATATATATATATATATATATATATATATTCATGGAAAGCGCTCGACCCGCAGGGGTCATACAGTTCCTGGGGAATGGAGGGAAATCAGGGCTTATCTAAAGAAGAGAACGATTGCTTTGATTCCTTTGATCAAAAGCCCTTGACTAGCATCAAAGGGAAGAGTGTGTGTGTGTGTGTGTGTGTTTTTTTGCCTGTTTGTAACTTGTGAGTAATAAGTCAGTGATGTACTCTTTACCTATTGATGCCTTTCATTGATGATCACTTGTTATTAATCACCTTCATTAATGATCACTTGTTATTAATCACCTTCATTAATGATCACTTGTTATTAATCACCTTCATTAATGATCACTTGTTATTAATCACCTTCATTAATTATCACTTGTTATTGATCACCTTTTTTAGCTAGCAACATGCTGTGTGACTCCTACGAGTTTAGCGCTTCCCCATGAATGTAATATACTTGTCTTTAGCTGCCAGTGTTGTCTGGTTCATTGTATTGTTACTCCTGTTTCTCCCTCCAACACTTCACCACCTCACTCCACCACTTCTACACCACCTCTCTCCAACACTTCACCTCCCTTCAACATTTTTTTTTATTTTTTGCTCTTCATTGTATTCCAAACCCTCACCTTCCACCCCACCCATCCACGTCTTACCCTATTCACTCTTCGCTAACTCCCACTTTCCCACCTTTCTTCCTCTCACATTTCTCATCTTCGTTTTTCTTGGTGAGAACAATTGCTAAGTCCCGGGTTCCAGTCTCTGGCATGGAAAAACACGAGGGCAAGCTTCCCTGCTGCTACTGTGGTGGGCAGGAGCAGCAGACCCACAACAACCGGTTGTTGTGGGTCTCATCCAGGGAAAATTTGTGTTAGAAACTCCAGTCGTGCTGGAATGTTATATTCTGCCTAAGAAAACATTCCAGACCCGTGTATAAGACACTCCAGTACTTGCTGGAGGTCTTAATGTGTGGTAAAAGGCATCTGTGTACCTAATGCAAAGTTTGTTTGTCTTTATGATCTCTGTTTTATGTAGAAGAACGCACAGATATGTTTCATATTAAACGTAAACAATGTGGTCGTCCTTATGGTCACTCTGTAATACTCTTCACTTATTGAGGAATATAGAGGTAGAAAGTGTAATAACTTTTGTGATATGTTAAAGCATACCAAACATATTAAGCAAATATCCTAAACTGGCTTGCAACAGATAAGACTATTGTAGTATATATCCTTGTCTACTGTTAGCCTACTTTTGGGGCCTGGTTCCTAGGACTTTTGTGTATACATATGATTGGATGCTGGATACACAATAAACTAGACACAAAATCTAAACTCCAATAAATCTAATCCTTCATTTTTATTGCTATCTTTCTACTTGCCCCTGACCATGGTCGCTGGAGGACGATATCATGATTACCCTCCTGAAGTCTCCCACCTCAGACTGGCACATTTCAACATTGAATGTAACCAGACCTGTGTGATGAAATATGACAGGAGAACACAGCTATTGTTCCCACTGTGTAACTATCAAATAAACTATGGTAGCAGCAGCACACTGCGCATCTACTCAGTTTTACTAAATAAAACTGGTGAGTACTGAGAGGTGTGAGGTTAGAGGTGAGGTAGTGGTCCGTGCTGACCACTATTCCAGAGCCGCCTGGCCAATTACGTTGTCCGTCATTACTCACTGACGCCTGCCACGGCCCCGTCAAACACGCCAAGTGAACTCACCCAGCTGTGGGTGCGGGGGTCGAACCTCACGCCTTCTGATCTCGCCTTCAGTTATTGTAGTCACGGGATGTGTAAGAGGCATGCAGTGTAGAAGTCTTAAAGAGCAAATGGACAAGTATCTTCACCAGGTGCCAGATCAACCAGGCAGCAACAGCCTTATTGACCAGGCAACCACCAGATGAGTCTGGCCCATGGCCGGGCTCCGGGAGTAGAAAGACTCTAGGAACTGATCAAAGGTAAAGCGTCAGGGGTTGGGAAGTATTCAGGTTTGCCCCTGGGAAGGGCAAGGTAACTTCCATTCAAGAGTCGTTACTGTCATCAGCCGCGGGGGCGTTGACCCCCGGAACACCCTCCAGGTACACTCCCTCCAGGTACACACCCTCCAGGTACACACCCTCCAGGTACACTCCCAGGTATACACCCTCCAGGTACACTCCCTCCAGGTACACACGCTCCAGGTACACACTTTCCTGGTACACTCCCTTCAGGTACACACCTTCCAGGTACACACCCTTCAGGTACACACCTTCCAGGTACACTCCCTCCAGGTACACTCCCTCCAGGTACACTCCCTCCAGGTACACTCCCTCCAGGTACACTCCGTCCAGGTACACTCCCTCCAGGTACACACCCTCCAGGTACACACCCTCCAGGTAAAGTCCGTCGCTTGAAGGGTATTACTAGTTTTCGGCCCCTCTTGGGATTTATCTTACCTAGTATTGAAGCTGTGTATTGTGGAGTTAGTCATAGTATTGTGGCTGAGAAAGATCATGATTTGCAGAGAAAACGTCACGTGAAGTATCGTGTAAACTTGTATTGTCTCTGGTAATACTTTACTTCTGGTCATGCTTTACAGTACGATGTTGAGTAACTGGTACTGCCTCTGGTACTTCACTTGTTCATCAACTTACAACCTTACCTCGCCTCTCACCTATATTGACTTCCTTTTTTACCTTTGTTTTCAGGTTACTTTAATTTAATCTCTCTTCCTATAATATAAACAGTATGTGTTTGTGTATATATAGCGTGCAGACACAAACTGTAATTTATAGTTATTCTTCAATATTTAAGTTTCATAAACTAGAAGAAAACATCTGGCAGCAGAATGTACAAGAGAATGTAAATATTTGGAAACGAGACGTTCTTCACCAACGTCGTGGGGACGCACTGTATTTCTAGAATTCCGTGTACGGTCAGCGTGTGTGGCAGGCACAGTGTGGTAAGGACGGTGATGGAGGGAATCGATGGTGGAGAGAGGGTGAGGAGGATAGGGAGGAGGGGAGAGGAGGCGAGGAAAGAGAACTTGGGAGGAGGGAAAGGGAGAAGGCGAGGGAGGAGGAGGTGATAGAAGGAGGGAATAGGAGAAGGTGCAGGAGGGATTGGGAGAAGGTGCGGGAGGAGCAGGGGATGGGCGAAGGTGCGGTAGGTGGAGGTGATTGGAGGGGATGGGAGAAGGTACGGGAGGTGGGGGGTGATAGAAGGAGGGGATGGAAGAAGGCAAGGGAGGAATGGAGCTTACTCTTCGCCTTGATCCATCCTCAGGCTCGTTTATATTGGCTTCCTGGTGGGACGACTCCAGCCCTACGCAATTTGGCGTAGTCCGTGGGTGTGGGCCCTTGTGATCGGGATGGGGGATGTAATGGGTGGGTTTAGGATGGTCCAGTCTATTAGAGAGGAAAAATCAATTTTAGAATTTCAACGCTCCCACCCCCTCAATTTGTTTCGTTTCATGATAAAATCATACTGAACAGAATTTGTTCGTTTGGGTAATATCTGTGGGTGACTCAAAGGTTGAAGTTAGCACAGGACGACTCGTGGGTCCTCCCCATCTAGGGTGGGTATTATCCGCCCAAGGCGGGGGAGAGGGGGGGTGGTATTTTGGCTGGTCAAACCACTCACTGTTACCAACTTGCCAAAGAACTCTTGTCAGTCCCGTGTTCATCATTGTCGTTAACTCTTTGCGCAGGATTATTATTATAATCAAATAGAAGCGCTAAACCACAGGGGTTATCTTTGCGCAGGAACACAGTTGATCTTGAAGGCCTGGAAGAGCTTGAGTTCGTTGTGGCCAAGTAATCCATCTTTGGAAAGGGACCCTCTGAAAGGCTCTCACTTTTTCGGTCAGTTGTAGTCACATTCCCTCTTTTCCGTTGCCTTCAAAATTGGCAACAGAAACGAAAGAATCAAACAGCACCAATTCCACCATTTCCTCCGGCGAGTACCACAAGTGGGCATCGAATTTTGACATTGCAGCTTTTGTATTTGTCTTGCTGCGGTACTGATGAAACTTTTTAAAGGAATTGCAGATCGTTGAATGGCTCTGCTGCACCGATCGGAGCTGTGATCCAGGCTTTCAAGTAGATGGTCACTGTAAACAATCTCGCATATATTAGGCAAGTTTACTCTCGAGGAGTGAGATTCTCCAGCTGATTCTGAAACATCAATATCTTCAGACAATACAAGACTCGCCATCCATCGTGCTTGATGCGTTGTTCCTGGATGCCTGAAACTGTACCCGGGAATGTTTGCTCTAAGGAAGAACACTGGCATCGCAATGAATTACTGGTGGTCATTTCGGTATTTTTTCTGATTTCAGAGCCATGTGCACACGCTGAAGCACTTCTCTGTCATCTTTGCCGATGACCAGCAGGATCTCTTCATTCTCCAGACATGTAGCAAAGTCGAACTGGTCATCGAAATTCCATTGTGCCTTGAAACTCTTGAACAAGGAATTATTTAAGTCCATAGCGCTAAAGACCCGAGTCATCGTCACTTGTATCACTTGGTGGCGGCAAGCAAAATGAAAAAGGTTCCCTTCCAATCACTGTTCAAGGCAAATGTATGGAGAATCGTCCAGTGTTTGAGGGAGTCGGTCATATCGAAGCAGTGTCATTTTCTCTTCTTGAAGAAGCTGGTCAAAATCAATTGCTTGCTCTTCACCTCCAAGCAGATGGCATTGTCTATTGGTAGTGCTGACAATGACTGTAAGTCGGTCCACTTGAATTTACTGAATTCAGCAGATCTGGAATGATCTTTCCATCCCGGTGAACAATGAATGGAGCTTCTCAGCTTCACCCTTCAATGCTATTCTTAAGTTGCTGCATCGATGTTCTCGGTGTCTTTCGATAGAGGAGATTACTCTGGAGTTCTGGGTTGTGACCAAGGCTCTTTGTCGTTTCTGTGTTGACGTACGTTGCTCTTCAATCATTCAGTTTTGACCAGTCAAGTGTTGCGGCAACATCGGCCATCACTTCATTCTTTTCTTGACCTTTTCTGGTGGACTATCACCACCTCCAATGTTTTGATTTCCTCCTCTCTTATAGACTGTGACGCAGAAAAGTCTGGATGATGATGATGATGATGCTAATTCTACTTCTGTGAAGATGACGAAGCCTCGCTTCCCATCTTCTGCTTCTTTGTGCAGTTGTGGCGATGCAGCAGGATGTGGGTGTACGCTAGTAATGAGCATAGTTTAGAAAGACAAGTGAGCAAACAATAGGACATATTTATTAGAAAACGTTTCGGTCCTAGTGTTCACGTGTCTGTCATTCTAAACCAGTTTGCCGGTATATATTGCCCATGTTTATACCAGTAATGAGCCTCAACTATAACAACACTGTGTCTTGAGTTAAGATTGCAACAACTGGTCTACTAGAAAGCCACTTTGCACGACAGCCACCCCACCACCTTAACCTAATATTAATACCTGACGAATCTAACATTGTTTAAATGGCGCTTAAGAAACTAGGGCAGTTTTAGAAATAGTCCAGGAGGACTTCCTCTACCCATGCTAAACACATGCTAGGTAAATGTGCTTGCAAAGAATTAATCATAGCTCCTGGTCCCACCTCTTAACTTATATCAACAAGCTTTACTGATTCCAAAGTGCTTTCGTTAGTGGCGTGCATGCAATATATATATATATATATATAATGTCGTGCCGAATAGATAAAACTGGTCAGTTAGCAAGAACTCGTTTAACATTAAGTTTTCTAAAATTTTCTCTAATAATTTATGTTAATATAAAAATTAATGATTTTGTACCAAAAGAACCTTCGGAAACTTACCTAACCATATTATAACAAGCGCAATTTAATTTAGCCTAATCCAACTAAATATATTTTAGATAAGTTTACAATAATTTAATAAACAAACACAATGAAATATATTTTTTTTCGTTAGGTTCAGAATGATTTTTGCGAAATTATTGCATACACAAATTTTCGCTTGCCTTATTCGGCAAGAAGAACGTTGATATTTAAGCCAAAATAGCAAGTTTTACCTATTCGACACGACATTATATATATATATATATATCAATGTAATAGGTTTCAGGCATTGGCAAAATGTTGAGTAAAATCTCAGTAGAACATGATCTCCAGTATGCCGAGTAAGCACTAGGTATAAACAGTAATAAATTCCTTTAAAGTACTATCGACCATCACAGGTCATTTTCAATGACCTGAACTGGTCGAAAATACTTAAAGGTCCAGGCAGTTTGCATGCTTATATTAATATATTCCCGCTATAGAATGATTTATTAATGGTGAATTCAATAATTTTGTATCATATGTAAGGTGGTGGCTGTAGTTTGTTTATTATAAATGTGCGGCAGTGCATACAGAATGGTCCATTAAACTTAAATGTAATGATCGTACAATATCAACGAGCCGGGAAGAATGTGGAGTTGATTAGGTAGTCAATTACATCATACCCTAACTGTGTTATCAATTTTGACTGTGTACAAAAATAGTTAGGAACAAGATGTTTACCTATGTGGAAAGTGGTGAACCTGCTCCCTCATTGAATACACTATTATTATTACTACTACTACTATTATGTTACTACTACTACTACTACCATCTATTGAATAGTTGCACCAAGTTTCCTACATAATTTTGATGTATGTTGCTCGCCTGCTTTTCAGGTGGTTATACCTGGAGAGGGTTTCGGGGGTCAACGCCCCATCGGCTCTGTCTGAGACCAGGCCTTGTGGTGGATCAGGGTCTGATCAATCAGGCTGTTACTGCTGACCGCATGCAAACTAACGTGCGAACCACAACCCGGCTGGTCAGGTACTGACTTTAGGTGCCTGTCCAGTGCCTTCTTGAAGACAGCCAGAAGTCTATTGGTAATCCCCCTTATGTATGTTGGGAGGCAGTTGAACAGTCTTGGTCCCCGGACACTTATTGTGTTGTCTCACAATGTACTCGTGGCGCCCCTGCTTTTCATTGGGGTTAGAGGGATTTTTAACATTTCCCAAAAATTTGGGTGTTTAATATGAAGCAGTATTAACAATCATCCGTACCTTCTCCAGGTTTGCAATTTCGCCTGGCTTTCGTGAGCTTTAGAGACCATCATCGTTGTGAACATCTCGTGTTGTGAAGGCTTATTTTATCCTTGGAGTTGTAATATTAATATTGCTGTGATAGACTGTTATGGTAACGTTGTGACTGTAACATTGTTTCTATAGTAACATTGTTGTGATTGTAGCACTGTTATGATAGCAACATTCTTGTGATAATATTCTTGTGATTGTAACACTCTTGTGATAGTAACACTTGTAGTAACACTCTTGTGATAGTAACACTTGTGATAGTAACACTTGCAGTAACACTCTTGTGATAGTAACACTTGTAGTAACTCTTGTGATAGTAACACTTGTAGTAACACTTGTGATAGGAACACTTGTAGTATCGTTCTTGTTGTAACACTGTTGTGCTAGTAATAAAAACATTTGTGTGACACTTGAACACTGTACTAAAACGTTTCGTTCACCGGCACCTTTCTCAGTCCCTGATGAACGTTTCCCAATCAAGACCAATATCTTGTATTACATTCTGTGGGTACACAAGTTACTGGTTCGTCTGTTACTGTTAGTCTAACTTATTGTTCATCTGTTACTGTTAGTCTAACTTATTGTTCATCTGTTACTGTTAGTCTAACTTATTGTTCATCTGTTACTGTTGGTCTAACTGTTAATGTTTGTCCAACTGTTGTTGTTTGGCTTCAGGTCTCGTACATTTCCTTGGCAGGCCTGGTCTGGGACCCAGCCCCAGGCGCAGTTACCCCAGAAATCTATTCCAGGTAGATGTCAGGTAGGTTATCTACCCTGTATTGTTACCAAGGTGTTGTTGTCAGTCATACACCTAGTACTAGTTTGGCAGTTTTTAAAGTCTATCTACTATACATTTGTCATTAAGGCCGCAGTTCGCCGGTCTATTAGCATCAAGAACACTTCAATAAGAGAACGTGTCAACATCCACAAGATATCAGAAACATTACCGGAACATGTGTGGCTGTTTTCAAGACTAAATTGGACATGTATCTTCGCCCAGAGCCAGATCAACTAGGCTGTGTTGGTCAGCGGGCCGCCGGCAGCAACATCCTGGTGCTTGATCAGGGAAGGACGAAATAAGCCTGGTCCAGGGCCGGGCTGTGAGAGTAGGAAAATTTCTGGAAAGCCTTCAAAGGTATATCAAAGGTATGATAATACTAGTCTTACACCTGTCAAGTGTCGTAAAGTTGATGTTATATGGAATATACCTGTTAATATTCCCCTTTCACCTGTTATTATGCCTCATACATGATTTATCGTACGTCATACACCTCTTATTATGTCATACACCTTTCACTATACGTCACGCTCTTGTTATACATTTATGGGCATAGTGTGATACTAGTTGCGGAAGTTGCGTTCACTAGCTGCATCATTACACTCGTAGTTATTGGCCAGACGGTGACGTATTGCCCTTTGTATTGGTCAGTTTCCCAGGTCGACCGTGATAGGAATGTAGGGAGAGGGGTCCTGGTATATATATTGAAGTATATCTTGTGGTATGCGTTCCTGCACACTCATACTCACTCACTCTCTCTCTCTCTCTCTCTCTCTCTCTCTCTCTCTCTCTCTCTCTCTCTCTCTCTCTCTCTCTCTCTATCTCTATCTCTGTTGCTTTAAATTCACACATCGAAGAAATCTAGACAACAGAAAATGAAAAAAGTTTTTTTTTTTTTTTAAAGATAATGAAAGGACGGTGGGGGGATGAATAGGGGGAGGTCCTCAACCCCACTCCCCAATTCTCCTCCTATCCTGTCAGAGACAACAATAAACCTCAGAGTTTGTGGATACCGAGGGTATCCACAACCTTCATGTTGAGACATCTCAATGGCCTCGTAGTGCGTTTGTCGTGTACAACAACCTTCATCATTCATGTACAAAACTTTTCTAGTGTACCAACCCTCAGCTGATGAATAAGACACGTGGGTAGCTTTATTGTGGGAACACTTCGTCTGCACGGCAGGCTTCTTCAGTGTTACCCACGTGTCTTCACCTTCTCAGTGTTGTATATCATCATTAACATGCTATAACATCTGAGTGTTGTATATCATCATTAACATGCTACAACATCTGAGTGTTGTATATCATCATTAACATGCTACAACATCTGAGTGTTGTATATCATCATTAACATGCTACAACATCTGAGTGTTGTATATCATCATTAACATGCTATAACATCTGAGTGTTGTATATCATTATTAACATGCTACATCTGAGTGTTGTATATCATCATTAACATGCTATAACATCTGAGTGTTGTATATCATTATTAACATGCTACATCTGAGTGTTGTATATCATCATTAACATGCTATAACATCTGAGTGTTGTATATCATTATTAACATGCTACATCTGAGTGTTGTATATCATCATTAACATGCTACAACATCTGAGTGTTGTATATCATCATTAACATGCTACAAGATCTGAGTGTTGTATATCATCATTAACATGCTATAACATCTGAGTGTTGTATATCATCATTAACATGCTACAACATCTGAGTGTTGTATATCATCATTAACATGCTACAACATCTGAGTGTTGTATATCATCATTAACATGCTACAACATCTGAGTGTTGTATATCATCATTAACATGCTACAACATCTGAGTGTTGTATATCATCATTAACATGCTACAACCTTCCGCTCTACAAACTATGTTATGGTGACTTCAATAAGTAGTTCTCGATTCAGTCATATTCCGAAGTGAGGAATTTCTTGCTCCCGGTTCGATTCCCCACAATACATTTTTCGAGACAACAGTCTGGGAGAAGAACTTCACTCTAGTGACTAGTGGACGTTTCTGTAAGGACTTCCACTTTACGCCAGTTGGTGGACGATGCTAATATTTTTCAGTCCATTTTGTGGCGGGTCCGAAAAAAAGTTAGAACTAGGCGAGTACAAATAGGTAACTCAAGGTTGCTATGTAATGGCAGGTTTATTGTTTTGAGTAGAATTCTGGGTAATATATTTTGAAATGACGAAGTTACTTATATTTTGGCGATTAAAGATGATTCAAGGCATATACTCCTGCAGAAATTTGATCACTAGGCGGCGTCACTGAATCTCATAAGATGGTCTACCTGGCGAGTATAAATAAGTAGCACGAAGAACTAGGCGAGTATAAATAGGTAACACGTGAAGAACTAGGCGAGTATAAATAGGTAACACGTGAAGAACTAGGCGAGTATAAATAGGTAACACGTGAAGAACTAGGCGAGTATAAATAGGTAACACGTGAAGAACTAGGCGAGTATAAATAGGTAACGTGAAGAACTAGGCGAGTATAAATAGGTAACACGTGAAGAACTAGGCGAGTATAAATAGGTAACACGTGAAGAACTAGGCGAGTATAAATAGGTAACACGAAAAACTAGGCGAGTATAAATAGGTAACACGAAGAACTAGGCGAGTGTAAATAGGTAACACGTGAGTCTAACGTTTACCATAAGGAGGATCGAGTCTCTATCACGCGATTTAGCGCTTGCCTGTGAATATAATAAAAGTGTAACACTAATAATTCAGTGGTGGAGGTGAGAAATAGAGCCGACACTGAAGCACGGGTTGGAGATGTTGCAGTTTAAACGCTTTTTGAATTTTCATACGCACATGGTTTTGGCGGAACTACTATTGAATGAATGACGGTGAATGTGATTCCTTCTTTGCGTCACCCTATCTGCATTTCTGGAAGACGGCCGTCGTAAAAGAAAATTGTATTATCATCATTACTATTACTATAATCATTGTATTTGTGTCAGACATCTAGGGAATGTAATGCAAGACATGGTTAAATTTACACTCGGAGATGTCTAGTATTTCTCTCCAAATACAGTATATGCCATTATGCCTGCAAAAAAATTTTGTGGCCCCTGTAAATAAATAAATCTTGAAATGGCGAGATTTACTGAGCATAGAAGTGCACGCTTAAAGGACACATCAAGCGGTCTTCATCTAGTGGCAAAAGGGATCTAAAGCTAATGGGTTGGAAAGGCTATTTTGGTGTGGAGAAGGAGGAGGGGGATCTTGCACGAGCACCGGCTTAAGACGCCTCGGAAGTTGGCAATCCGGGTTGAGATCTTATCGCCGTTTCAGCCTATTTTCCTGCTAAGGAGCTAATTAATCTAGAGCATTTCTGTGTTGGAGAGCCGAGTTGATCCTAGGATGATGTATCTTGGCTCTCCGAGTGAAGCTCCACCTCCTGTCTAGAGGTGAAGCTCAGCCTTCTGCATGATGGTGTATGTTGTATGTGTACACACACACACACACACACACACACACACACACACACAATTAACACTTTACAGACGAATGAAATTATTTACAAACATTATCTCTCGGTCCAGAACATGATTGGAACGTGCGCACTCTGAATCTGGACTGAGAGAATGTGTGCATATATATGTATATACATATATGCACACCTCCATGCACTTGGCTATATGTCATGTTTTAAATGGTTCGGAACATTGAAACTATAATGGCCAGTGTGTTCCCACGCGCGTTTCTCGTTGATTGACTGCACTGTGATTGGCCAGGACTAGCAGTGATTGGCCGTGATTGGTCAGAGTAGGATTATTCAAATTTAGATTAGCCTAAGATAATGATTGCACAATTATTTACCAGATTATGATTGGCCGGTCTGGGCGTGGGTGTTGTAGGATTAAGAGTTGCTCTAAGGCTAAGATATACTACCTTGTATACCTTTGAAGAGTTTCGAGAGTTTATCTACTCTCTGAGCCCGGCCATGGGCCAGGCTCATGTCTGCTTGCTGCATGTTGTTAGAAAGTTGTACTTAGGATTCAGATTGGCCATTCCAGTTTATACGGTAGGCATATTAATTCTTAGGAGGTTTAACCTGTAAACTTAAAGTAGTTTGTGGAAGCTTAAATAACTTACTAAAGGTTAAGCGAGCTTTCAACTTGAAAATCAAAGGTTAACTTTGCGTAAAATTAAAAAATTGCTCATCTTTAACTTGAAAGCTGACCGCCTCAATTATATTTACAAAACTGTATAAGAGAGAGAGAGAGAGAGAGAGAGAGAGAGAGAGAGAGAGAGAGAGAGAGAGAGAGGCTGCCTGGGCTGGGCTTTCCCGGCACTACCGCGTGTATTTAAGACTGGCCAATCATGTACCCGACTTGCAAATAGTGTCATTGACTGATGTAGTGTATATCTGACTGGTATATTGTATACCAGTCAGATATATATTGTATTTCTGACTGGTGTATCTTATACCTGACTGGTATATTGTATCCATTACTGGTGTAATGTATACCTGACTGGTGTAATGCATACCTGACTGGTGTAATGCATACCTGACTGGTGTAATGCATACCTGACTGGTGTAATGCATACCTGACTGGTGTAATGCATACCTGACTGGTGTAATGCATACCTGACTGGTGTAATGCATACCTGACTGGTGTAATGCATACCTGACTGGTGTAATGCATACCTGACTGGTGTAATGCATACCTGACTGGTGTAATGCATACCTGACTGGTGTAATGCATACCTGACTGGTGTAATGCATACCTGACTGGTGTAATGCATACCTGACGGGTGTAATGCATACCTGACGGGTGTAATGCATACCTGACAGGTGTAATGCATACCTGACGGGTGTATTGTATACCTGACTGGTGTATTGTATACCTGACTGGTGTATTGTATACCTGACTGGTGTATTGTATACCCGAAAGATGTTGTATAACTGACTGGTGTATTGTATACTTGACTGGTGTATCATATCCTTCAAAACCCTCTTAGGTATTTCTTTTTTAAGCGTTATACTTAGTTTTTCATTTGGTTTTATATAACAATATTTTGGGTACTTGGATCTCTTGTAATATATTAATCAAAGTACAGATATACCTTTGATATATATTTTTGATGAGTTTCGGGATTTTTTCTCAGTGTTGATGACCCCATTCAAAGCAGGAGAAATATCAGAGCTGGAACAAATGCATAGATCGTTCACGGCTTACATAGAGCCAGTAAAACATTTAAATTACTGGGGACGCCTCAAAGTATTGAACTTGTACTCACTGGGGCGGAGGAGAGAGAGATACATGATAATTTATACCTGGAAAGTACTCGAGGGCCTGGTCTCAAATCTGCACACTGTCATAACATACTGGAGTGAGATATATGGGAGGAAGGGCAAAATAAACCCTGCGAGGAGCAGGGGTGCGGTGGGGATAATAAGGGAACACTGTATCAACATTCGGGGTCCAAGATATTCAACATCTTACCAGAAGATATCAGAAACACTGCTAGAATAAGTGTAGAAGTCTTCAAGAGGAAATTGGACAAGTATCTTCATCAACCAGGCTGTGATATATATGTGGGGCAGCGGGCCTCCAACAGCAACAGCTTGGTTGACCAGGATAGCACCAGACGGGCCTGGCCCATGGCCTGCTCCAAGAGTATTGAGACTCGAAACTCATCAAAGGTAGATTAGTATAATCATTTGACATAATTGACAGATGAGCATAATTATTTTAATTTTCTACGTTTTTAATAAGTAAATAAGTCTTCATGATAATTATTGTACACTAGTAAAGAATAACTTACTAGTGTGTAGCCACCAGGTTTTAAGATTGATAACAAAATAATACAGTATGCCCAGTGTATATAATTGCATGTATGGTGTTGTATAACTGGTCTGTGAATTTTCTGGCTAAACGCTACCTCATAATGTGTGTATTTGCATATATGCGTATATGTACATGGTTGTATATGTACATATGCGTAGCTAGGTTGCTGTCGCCCCCAGCTCACACATTGAGGTCCGTGGTTCTATCCCCAGTACGGGTGGAAACATTAGGACGTGTTTCCTTAAGACACCTGCTGTCCTTATTCACTTAGCAGTAAATAGGTACCTGGGTGTTAGTTGACTGGTGTGGGTCGCATCCTGGGGACAAAATAAACCTAATTTGCTCGAAATACTCTTCATAACAAGGGGCTTTCTATATAGTAGTATATCATTGATGTCAGCGATGGTGTCCATACGTTGTTCACGTAAATGTAGAAATATAGTATTATTATTATTATTATTTTAAGGGCCTCGCTTACACGGCAGGTTAGGTTCCGGGCTACTGTAAAGTGAAACATTACCTTTTTTCACTTGCAAATGCACATAAAAGCCTGATATCATGTTTATACTCATATATTCAGTGAGCAATAGAGCTAGGCCTAAAAAAAAAAAAATGCATGTACAGTACACACATTACTTACCTTAGAATATTTTCGTCTTTAGCTTAGTGAGTGATGAATATATTATTGTAGGAAGTCTGAATAAATGAAGACTGGCTATAATTGAAAACCGCTGCATTAGCGAAACACTGTAAAGCTCTTGGCTGTAAAACGGGTCCTACTTGTAAAGTTGCTGTGGGACGGGAGATAATAGTTTATTCCCAGGAAGGGTAGAATAGCTCCCATACCTTAGATGAAGAGCATTTCACCGGCATCAAGGCACTTGGACCTCCTTGAAGGTCTTCTGGACTGGAACTGCGCCAAAAGTGGAATTAACGTTATAATGAAATTCCATTTACAACTTGGCGGTGGAAAGTTTTTAAAGTCATTGTGTAGAATAAGAAAGTTGCTTCACCCTCGACCACAAGTAATTATATTATTGTAATTGTTCACCTTCCTCCCTCATCTTCCCATTCTAGTAATATTAATTTTTATATTTTTTGAGATATGGGAGGAAATGTGAGAGGCAGGAGAGAGAGAGAGAGAGAGAGAGAGAGAGAGAGAGAGAGAGAGAGAGAGAGAGAGAGATTAAAGCTGGAAAACTCAGCAATTTTAACTATTGTGAAGGACAGAAAATACTTGGAAGGTACTCCCTGGAAGCATGAAGGAAACGATACCTCGTAATATATACATGGAAGATAATGTAGAGCCAGGTACTATATCTGCACACTACCATAACAGCTTATTCTTGTAACAAAGAGAGGGCCCCTTAGGCACAGCACTGTCAACTTCCGTGTTCCAAGACTCTTCAACCTGCTGCCAGAAGATATATATATTGCTGGAACAAGTGTAGAAGTCTTCACGAGGACACTGTATCATTACCTCCGCCAAGCGCCATATTATCCAGGTTTTGATGGTTGGTAGATAAGACACATAGGCAACAGGCCGCCAACAGCAACAATCTGATCATACAATCAACAGTGAATACTAGTCTCAGGATGGTCTGCGAGTATACAAAAACCCTGGAAACCTGTCACAGGTATGAGAGTAATGTTAAAATCACCACTTTAATTCGGTCGCATGTTATTCTTTTGGGTTCTCTCTCTCTCCCTTAACATTTTTACATTTCCAGTCCCTTTTCCTCCTCAATCTTTATTCCCTTCTCTACTTCTCTTTTTCTTTATATCTCTTTCGTAATCTTTCTTCACATTACCTGTCTCTATTTTTCACTCATTATCCATCTTTTACTTCCTGCTTCCCGTCCTCATTCCTTCCCTTCTCTACTTCCCCTCTCCTACCTTCCCTTCTCTCTCCCCCACCTTCCCTGGTGCCACATTGATTGCTCAACAGGCAGATAATTGAATTTTGTAAAAAATATATTTTCTTTGTGGTCACATATCTTAATTGTGGTGTAAACGTCCTCTTAACTTAGCTGGTTTATTTCCGGAGTTATTCTTTGTCTTCTTCCTCTTTGTCTTCTCATGTTTCTGCTACACAATACTGTGGCCAACAGTGTCTTCACCTTCTGTCTTTACTCGCCCAGTTTTGTTTGTGGGAGTCCTGGACTTCGGACTCCAGGGCTCTTGTCATACCTACACTTGAAGCTGTGCGTAGAGGCAGCCTCCACCATTGTCTAGTTCATTAAAATCTATAACTATGTTCAAAATGGTATAAAATACCGACAAAGTGATGATTAAGACACATGTGCAACAGTTGGGTATCTTTATTGTTGAAAGGTTTCGCCTACACAGTAGTCTTCTTCAGTCAGATACAGAGGCAGCAGTGTAGTAGTGAAATGAAGATGATGTAATCAGTCCACCAACCTTGGAGAAATAGTATTTGAGGTGGTCAATCCTGGTGAAGAGTTCGGCTCCATAGTCTGGAACGATATGAAGGTGAAGCATGGGACTGGAGTCTTAAATACTGTCGAAGGTGAGGTGGAAGATCACGAAAACGTTGCATGGGACGGGATTCACTAGTAGAAAAAAGAGGACAGGTCCCCCTGGAATCCAGCCCTCAAATACTATTTTTTCACTACTACACTGCTGCCTCTGTATTTGACTGAAGCAGACTACTGTGTAGGTGAAACGTTTCAACAATTAAGATACCCAACTGTTGCACATGCGTCTTAATCATCAAAATCTATAACTACCCAAAGACTGAGGACATGAATTCTGATATACCTTTGGCGCATATTCTGTGTTTTATATGGTATGTATCTCTGTTACTTCCAGGTTCACCTCGTCTACTTGCCCATTTGTGTTACAGGGGTCGCTTCGTGCGATCATGTTGACTTTAAACTATGTACTGGGTTTGTCTTTACAACCACTACAACCAGTGCATTCCGCTTCCCTACAATTCTGAGACTGAGAAACTTACTTCTTAACATAATATCTTTATTTCTACAAGTACATGTCAGCTAGCCCTGTATACCATGTACATCAATGACATACTACTATATAGAAAGCCCCTTGTTATTTAAGTGTTTCGGCAAATTAGGTCAATTTTGTCCCTGAATGCGACTCACACCAGTCGACTAACACCCAGGTACCCATTTTTCTGATGGGTGAACATAAACAACCGGTGTAAGGAATCAAGCCCAACGTTTCAACCCTTGCCGGGAATCGAACCCGGACCCTCATCGTGTGAAGCGAGAGCTTTTGCCACCAGGCCACGGGCCACCGTGTCCTGGTGTGTTTAGCTTCCATGTCTCTACATGCTATGTTTCCGCCCCATTACTTTCCTGTGAGTATTTTCCTCTTCTAGGATCTTTGGAAATGCCTCGTAGCGTCTCGTCTTAAACTGGTAACTATTTCTCAACTCTTGAACAAGTTGTTACACAGCCTGGTTTGACCAGACAAACACCAGACGAGCCTGGCCCATGGCCGGGTTCCGGGAGTAGAAAGACTGGTAACTCATCAAAGGTAAAGGTATATCAGTCTTCGCCTGTAGGTGTTGTACTTAACTAAGTAAAGAGTTACTTCCCACAGTCATTTGATTTCCCACTTCGTTACTTAAGACTGTGTCTTCCCGTTGTTTGTGTTGAGAGATCTACCCAGTGTCTTGCAATAGTGAGACATGCACCCATCTGGAGGTGGTCTCGGGGGTCAGCGCCCTCCGCGGCCTGATCGTAGTCTAGGCCTCCCGATGCGTGGCCTAGACAATCAGGTTGTTGGTGTTAGTTGCATGCTCTCCAGCGTATGCAACACAGCGCAGCTATTATCAGCAAATGACTTTTAGAAATTTTCAGTTTCCCTCTTGGCTACCACATCACTTCTCATATCTTCATCATGTCACATCTCACATCCTGGCTATCATATCACGTCTTATATCCTGGCTATCATATCACTTGTCATATCTTTCAGTGAAGTGTTTGATGTATCCTCGAGACTTAAGATTGCTGAAGTGCCAGATTCACTATCTTGTACAACTCACCATTTTTTTGTATTGTTTTCCGTTTTCTTTTTTTTAGGTGTTGACCGTGGTGTCTGCGGTGAAGTGCGTGCGGCCAACACTAACAGCATGATTGTATAGTCTGGGATCGGGCCGCGAGGGCGGTGACACAGATATAGAAACTTCACTGTGAACTCTTTCTGTGCGCTGTTAATGAACCGTAGCCTTATAATAATAATAATAATAATAATAATAATGGAAAAATATATAATACACAACTAATCACAATCAGGCGGATGAGGTCATTTTTGCAAGTTTATAAAATATATGACATACTAAATAGTGTAGGAGTCTTTAGTGGAAAGAGTAAAGGAGAGAATTCTTGTGTAAAAATAAGAGACAGGTAAGTAGGTAGGTGAGAGCAGAGAGAGAGAGAGAGAGAGAGAGAGAGAGAGAGGAAGATAGAGAGGGTTCGATCAAAGTAATTAGATTCAATTATCGCTCCTAAGGAGACTGGTAAGAGGGAGAGAGGAGTGAAGAGTTAAAAATAGGGGCAAGGAATACAGAGAGAGAGAGAGTGGTGAAAGGGAGGAGGGAGGATAGATAAGAGGTTGCGAGGGATGATTCACGTAATTGGACTGTTAGACAAGAGTAGATTTTCAGACCCGAGTTGAAAGACATTTCGCAAAACAAGCCTAGTAAACTACATTATCATTGATGGTATCCATTAGGTTCCCCAGTGGTTGCAGTGCAACATGGAGAATGAATTGCAATGCAGTTGATGAAATTTCATATGGTATACACAGTTGCTGTGTATGTTGTTTCATGTAAATAAATGGTTTGGAACACCGACACTTGTGCAACATTTGTGTATCTTTATTTGGGAAACGTTTCGTCAGCGAGTGGCTTCTTCAGTCCAATGCAGAGAAAGGTGGAAAATGAGGAAGAGTTTGAGGTAATCAGTCCCTCATAGTCTCCGCGAATATGCTGCGCTTTTATCAAAGTTTGATGGACAGAACACACCAACTCCAGACTGAGGGACTGATTACCTCAAACTCCTCATCTTCCACCTTTCTCTGCATTGTACTGAAGAAGCCACTCGCTGACGAAAAGCTTCTAGAATAAAGTTTCCCAAATATTGCACAAGTGTCTCATATATCAACTTAGTGTAAACGATCCCTTTGAAAACAAGTGAGCGAGTACATATATGGTGAGAGGAAGCCATCGTAGCAGCTGTACTTACCCTGCAGAAGGAAGCCATGGCGCTGACGTGGCAGTTATCCAAACTATATGAATATTGGGTTATTTCCGAGTCATTTAGCTAAGTGTAGCCTGAGTGGGAGAAATGAGTGTATCAGTAGGTGATGCAACTGACCGTAGGTAATGTTACGTAGCCAGTCGAAATGCACCAGAGACGATTGTGTGCCCGCCAGCACCACTTATATTATTATTATGATTATTGGTATTATGTAATATATTATTTTGTTAATATTGATATTATTATTATTATTATTATTCATGGGAAAGCACGCTGAACCCTTAAGTGTTATACAGCGCATCAGAAATCCGAGGTAATCATGTTTGATGTGAAGAATGGGAGGGTAGTTTAGATTCTTAAGAGTCAAGGTATCCTTCCCAGCTGATGAAAGACCTAAAGCCTGGTTCTTAACTGTCTATCGCCTTAAGTGGTTCAGCTTAATCTTGGTGTGGTTCACCTCTTGTACCTTCCTAACTCCTGTCACTTCACAAATCTTAGTGTATATAATACTTAAAGCCTGACCTCAGACCGGCTGTGTGGGTAGATCCCTCGAAACTGGTCACATATATGTCGTATGTAATTATCTTGGCCAGAGATCATTTATGACTCGCATAGTCATCAAAGCATCTAAATTTCTTGGACTGCCTCAGATTCCTACATGTGTAACCGCAGCAGCGTAGGAGAGATACTTGATAAGATATACGTGGAAAGTACTTCATGGCCAAGTCCCAAATCTGCACTGTCAAAATAACATACTGGAGTGAGAGATATGGGAGAAAGCGTAAAATAAATTCTGTGAAAAGCAGGTGCACTGGGAACACACTAAAACAACGTTGTATAAACAAACGTGGTCTTAAGACTATTTAACATCTTATCAGAGATATCAGAAACACTGCCGGAACAAGCGGAAACTGAACAAGTATCTCCGCCAAGTGTCAGATCAACAACTAGGCTGTGATAGATATGTAGACCTGTTATATATGGGGAGAGGGGAATGGAGTTAGTGAAATAGATGGGGAAGTGAGAGAAGGGTCCTTACCAGGTACTGTGTGAAGTGCAGCCGACCTGACTTTTTTGTGAAACAGTTCGTCCCTACATCACAGGCCAGCGGGCCTTCAACAACAACCTGCTTGACCAGGCAAGTATCAGACAAGCCTGACGCAGGGCCGGGCTACCGGAGTTAAAAAAAAACCTAAACCCATCAAAAGTATATCAAAGGTAAGGTATATTAAAGTGAGGACAAATTTCAGCTAATTCCTTAAGGGGAAATTTAACACAAAACCACAATGAAACTAACAAATAAATCAGAAGTAGCATGTAAAGAACCTGTGAGTAATAACGTCGGAAGATCGTACGTTCGAGGAACAAAATTGTTAGTATCACAAATTCAAGGGAAATGACAGGCTGGAACAAGATTCTTGAAACCAAAGAGATGCCAAGGCAATGTTTTGTTCACTGACAGTTCCATTTAAATCAGGCGAAATTGCAGATCTGGAGATCGTACAGAGAAATTTCAGTGCTCGTATATATTCAGTCCAACACCTAAATTACTGGAAATGTCGAATATGTCTCAAACTGTTTCCTACACCCAAGCGAGGAAGATGGGTCGTTAGTTACTCTTATGTTAAAGCACTGGTTCCAAATGTCCACACAGAAAATTACTTGTTAGAGCGTCAGACATGATCGGTATTTACCATACACACACTGCGTGGTGAGATGCAGTTCGAACAGTCTTTGATAGCTCTTGTCCATCAACTTTGGAGTTTTATTATTATTTAGCAAAATTGGATAAATCAACAATGTGATGCTACCTCATTTCTGTGATACAGTAGTATGTGTGTACGGGAGAAGTGGGTACTTATTTCTGATCACACATTCGTATTTAGAAGAGCAGTGTTATTCTCGTGATGTTCCGACTCCAGTATTTAGTTTGTCATAGACATTTTTTCATGTTTCCAATAATTGCAACACACAACACTTTCTCTTTGATCCCTTCCAGCTTTCTACCACTCAATTTGTGAACGTCGTTTTTTTTGTAGTCCCTTTCTGCATAAATTCTATATTAGTGTGTTCTCTGTGTTGGTGTGTTTATCTAGCTCAGCTGACGTGATCCTCCTACTGTCTGCTCTTTGTGTCTGCTAATATTGACAGGAGTCGATTCATAGCTCCTGGTTCTGCCTCCTAAGTCTTATCGACTGGTTTCACTGATTCTTGGGTTTCAGAGGCTGATCACAGCCACTGAATATACTGGTATAAATGGTTTCTAAACTGACCGACAAGTTGATGCATGAGACACTTGTGCAACACTTGGGAATCTTTATCGAGGAAACGTTTCGCCAGCCATTTGCTTCTTCACTCCACTACAGAGAAGAACGGGGAAGGATGAGGATCAGTTTGAGATAATAGTGTTTACCTAGTGTCTTAAGTATACTTCACGCCACTATATTTCTTGTATCTTTAGACTTTCGTTATTTGTTGTTTTATAATACTTCCATACACTAATACAATATCAAACTTAAATTCGAATAACCTTGAACCCAGCTTGAACTATTGAACATAAATAGCTTTGGTAGCAACGATGAGTGATGGTGGAAGATGCGACGCTGCAAGTCCCATAACTAGTAGACCAGTTTCCTCATATTATCCTCTTAGCTCTCTTAGTCTTTATTTACACCTCACCATTTTTTACGTAATTTTTAAATCTGGAAGATAGATGTACTTATCATAGATTATAGAAATTATCTCAAATTTTATAAAAATCAGTTGTATGTAGAGAAATCCACCGTGTATGTTGAAATTATTATTTACATTGACTAAGAGTGTTGGTAATAACACTGAGTGTCGGTAACAATATTGACTGATTGTTGATAACGTTGACTAAGAGTGTTGTTAATATTAACTCATTGTTGATAATAATATTGACGAAGAGTGTTGGTAATAATACTGAGTGTCGGTAACAATATTGACTGATTGTTGATAATAATATTGACGAAGAGTGTTGGTAATAACACCGAGTGTTGGTAATAACACTGAGTGTTGGTAATAACACTGAGTGTTGGTAATAACACTGAGTGTTGGTAATAACACTGAGTGTTGGTAATAACACTGAGTGTTGGTAATAACACTGAGTGTTGGTAATAACACTGAGTGTTGGTAATAACACTGAGTGTTGGTAATAACACTGAGTGTTGGTAATAACACTGAGTGTTGGTAATAACACTGAGTGTTGGTAATAACACTGAGTGTTGGTAATAACACTGAGTGTTGGTAATAACACTGAGTGTTGGTAATAACACTGAGTGTTGGTAATAACACTGAGTGTTGGTAATAACACTGAGTGTTGGTAATAACACTGAGTGTTGGTAATAACACTGAGTGTTGGTAATAACACTGAGTGTTGGTAATAACACTGAGTGTTGGTAATAACACTGAGTGTTGGTAATAACACTGAGTGTTGGTAATAACACTGAGTGTTGGTAATAACACTGAGTGTTGGTAATAACACTGAGTGTTGGTAATAACACTGAGTGTTGGTAATAACACTGAGTGTTGGTAATTTTTACACTGAGTGTTGGTAATAACACTGAGTGTTGGTAATAACACTGAGTGTTGGTAATAACACTGAGTGTTGGTAATAACACTGAGTGTTGGTAATAACACTGAGTGTTGGTAATAACACTGAGTGTTGGTAATAACACTGAGTGTTGGTAATAACACTGAGTGTTGGTAATAACACTGACTGTTGGTAATAACACTGACTGATGGTAATAATATGGTGATTGTTTTGGCATACTTGTGGCTTTATTTGAAGGTCACAACCGTGACATTCACGATGTTAAAAAGTTTAAAAGTTGAGAACTTTTTCTTGATATAATTTGAAGGAAGACAAAATTTCAAGGGAGCTTCGAATGCCAACAAACTTTCGTGAACTTAAAAACAAGTTCAGTTAATTGCCGCTCTAGTAGCAGTAGTAAGGTAGATGAAGGGATTAATATCACAGTTGTACACGTAATGACTGCCATGTGTGTTGTTGCCTACTCATTTATGCCCTCAGTTATACCCTTCGGTTTATACACTTAGTTACACCCTCAGGAAATTTCCACCTGATGCCACTTCATGACAGAGGAAACTGGACAAGTATCTTCACCAGGTGCTAGATCAACAGCCTGGTTGACCAGGCTAGCACCAAACGAACCTGGCCCATGGCCGGGCTCCGGGAGTAGAAAAACTTTCGGAACTCATCAAAGGCATATCAAAGGTAAAGGTATCACTTCGTCACAACCATTCATTCAGTCGCTTAAAATCTTCATTATTTACTCGACATTTTTTGTCAAAATAATATATAATATTTATCTTTTCAATATAACATTCGTGTGTTTTTTCTTCATAACATTACACATAAAGTAATAATATTGGTAGAATTACCGACAATATGTTAAGTAAAAGGACACAAATGCAACTAATGTGACATTTTATTGTGGCAACGTTTCGCTCTCCAGGAGCGAAACGGCTTGAGAAAGCTCCTGGAGAGCGAAACGTTGCCACAATAAAATGTCACATTAGTTGCATTTGTGTCCTTTTACTTAACATTACACATAAACATCCTCCACATTTAGCTACATACATTTTTGTTTAATTTTATTTTATATGCTTCCACAGTTGTGTATGTTAGTCAGAATAGATATATTCTTCACCCTGCCTAACAAATTTACTGACGTTTTTCAATAAAACATTTGAGGCAGTAGACAGTGATAAAGAATATGATATAGTTTACTTGGATTTCAGTAAGGCCTTCGATAGAGTACCTCACAAGAGACTCTTAAGAAAGGTGGCAGCTCATGGTATAGGAGGTAAAGTTCTAGCATGGATAGAGGCATGGCTTACCAATAGAAAGCAGAGAGTTTCCATTAATGGGGTCAAATCTGAATGGGGATTAGTCACTAGTGGCGTTCCACAAGGATCAGTTTTGGGCCCATTGTTGTTCATAATTTACATAAATGACCTTGATGAAGGAATTGCAAGTGACATGAGTAAATTTGCTGATGATACAAAAATAGGCCGTATAATTCATTCTGAGCAGGATACCAGTGAACTCCAGGAGGATTTGGACAAATTAATGTCTTGGTCTGAAAAGTGGCAGATGAAGTTTAATGTGGACAAGTGTAAGGTGCTAGTCGTTGGTAATGAAAATATCCCTCGAATTTATAAACTAGGTGAAGTAGAGCTTGATCATACAGAATGTGAAAAAGACTTGGGAGTCATGGTAAGCAGGAATCTAAAGCCAAGACAACAGTGCCTAAGTGTGCGCAATAAGGCTAACAGATTACTAGATTTATTTCAAGAAGTATAAGCAACAGAAGTCCAAAAGTTATTTTACAGCTCTATACATCACTAGTGAGACCTCATTTGGATTATGCAGCTCAGTTTTGGTCACCTTACTACAGGATGGATATAGATTCATTGGAGAACATACAAAGAAGAATGACTAAAATGATTTACAGTATAAGAAATCTCCGTATGAAGATAGACTTAGAGCGTTGAATCTCCACTCTCTGGAGAGGCGTAGAATGAGGAGATATCATCGAGGTGTACAAGTGGATGATGGGTATAAACAAAGGAGATATTAATAAAATACTGAGGATATCGAACCAAGTAAGAACCAGAAATAACGGATTTAAATTGGATAAATTTAGATTTAGAAAGGACATAGGCAAGTACTGGTTTTCGAACAGAGTTGTAGATGCGTGGAACAATCTTCCGAGTGGGGTGATAGAGGCTGGGACCTTGGGTGGATTTAAAAGAGATTGGACAAATATATGAGTGGGAGGGGCTGGGTTTGATTAGTGTCGTGAGTACGGGAATAAATTCTTAGGTAGTGGTGGTTTTGATAAGGACCTGCCTTGTATGGGCCAGTAGGCCTTCTGCAGTGTTCCTCCATTCTTATGTTCTTATGTTATGTATATCTTTAATAATCAGTCTGGTCAACCAGGCTGTTATTTGTTTGGTCCTTAAAGTGAGCGAAACGTCAGCTACTAAAATTTTGTAATATAACATATTTGTCTTATATAATTATTGTCAGCAGGTTGACCAGCCAAGTACCATACGAGCCTGGCCCAAGGCCGGGCTACGAGAGTAGAAAAATTCTTGAAACTCATCAAGGGTATATCAAATGTAAAGACCTCCAACAACAACAGCCAGGTTGACCAGGCAAGCACCGGACAAGCTTGGCCCATGGTCGGGCTGCGGGAGTTGGAAAACTCTGGAAACCGGTCACAAGTTTATCACAGGTATACAGGCAAGTACCAGGTACCTGTAACCAATTTCAAGATCACAGATGCGGAGGGCGCAAAGAAACTAACACCTTGACAAGGTATCAGGTAAGAAAAGCTGTGAATATTTATGCCACTGTACACAGACTTCGTGCAGACAAAAAGAACAGACCTGTCACAGAGCAGTGACCATGAACATCAAGGAAAGGAAGTGAGGAGTTAGATTCCCATTCAGTTTCCAACTTTATAGCTGCAGCAAGATTGTTGTGGGCAGCACGACAGAGTTGCAAGAGTAAGTGTTAAGTGGCCAGAGAGCATACATATGTGGAAACACACACTTATGTACAGTTCAGGACATTTATTTCACCACAGTTCTACTACTACCACTACTACTACTACTTCCACTACTACTACTACTACCACCACCACCCTCGCGGCTTTCCACCTGACCCTGCCACTATATATACTCGTTTCTTAATTATTTCTGTATTAGGATTGAAAAAGTCACTCGTGGCGAAACGTTTCCTTTAATAAATGTTCCCAACTGTACATAAATGTGTTTTTCCACATTTTGTCGGTATCACCAGACCATTTCTCATGAACATCATGTACATAGCGAAGCCAGAGAGAGACGCACACTAATGACAGTAAGTTGAACACTTTCAAATATTCCCTATGCGGGTTAAGAACAGGGGGTCCATGGAGGTGAACTCGTAGCCAAAGGTTTGAAAATAGTTTCCTCTAAGTGTGGGTTATTTGAGGACTGTCGCAATGAAAGCTTGTTGTGTCTTCAGTGAGGCCATGGTAGCAGACTCTGCAGCCATTCTCTTATATTAATGGTATTCAATACCCAGACGACACAGTCATCACCCTGTGCCTCAGGTTATGTGCACACCACAATAGAAGTGAAACAGGCCTTAAAGAGTACCCAAGTTGTGTTGTGAGTACCCAATTGTGTTGTAGAGGTCTGAGCAAAGCTCAAACCTCTACAAACACAATGGAATATATATTTTTCGTTAGGTTTAGAATGGTTTTTGCGAAATTATTGCAAACAAAAATTTTCGCTTGCCTTATTCAGCAAGAAGAGCGTTGCTATTTAAGCCAAAATCGCAAGTTTTACCTATTGGGTAGCATTGAAAATTAGGTTGAACAAATATTCTGTTAGTGGGATGGAATGTGAAGGACCTGCCTAGTATGGGCCAACAGGCCTGCTGCAGTGTTCCTCCTTTCTTATGTTCTTTTTATATATATATATATATATATATATATATATATATATATATATATATATATATATATATATATATATATATTAGTAAATTGATAGACAGCAAGCACCCAGGAATTTACTAATGTCGTTGTCATAAAGTAAAACGGAAGCCAGTTAAACGTTTTACACTGACAGGATTGTTGTTTGTGCTTTCTTCGGGTAGCTTTAAAAATTACCTTGATAAATACACGAGTGTGAGTAGGACCTACCTACTACTTTTTAGTTATTCCTGTTATTTACTCCATCCTGGCTGATGGCCTGATCAGTCAGGCTATTGGTGGTAGCAGTTCAGGTAGAGTGCTGAAACGCGGAGCAGCATTGCGTTGTGGAGCAGCGGCTGGGCAGCACAATGACCACCAACTCAAGTGGAATGTTACTCTTGATTGGTGGCGATTGAGCATAGGGGAGCAGGAGGAGGAGGACGTGGGAAGAGAAGCGGAGGCTGACGCAGCGAGGACGGAGGCAAGAGTAGTAGTAGTAGTAGTAGTAGTAGTAGTAGTGAAAAATAATATGGTGTTACCGACAAGATGTGGAAAAAGACATGTACGGTTCAGGACGTTTATTAGAGGAAACGTTTCGCCACAAGTGGCTTCTTCATTTCTAAGAAGCCACTAGTAACTAAACGTTTCCACAGTAGTAGTGGTGTCAGTTGTAGTAGTAACTAGTAGTAGTAGCAACAATGAAAGTGGTGGTAGTGCAAAAATAGTGGTGGTGGCGGCGCGTTAATAGTGGGTTATGGTTGTAGTGGTGGTGGTTGGGGGTGAGAGGGTAGGGTATAATACAGTCGTCCGGTATTCAGAGAAGTCACTGGCATCATCGTGAAATATAGAAACACAACACTGGTGAGAGACCAAGACGCTTGAGCAACAATGTTTTGGTCGTCTGCGAGAAACTGACCAATTTATTAGTTACGTTTTATACAAGAGGAAATTATTGAGGCGTAACTTACACAGTGTGCTCGCCTAGTCAGGTTTGAAGGGGTTGATTCAGATCTTCTAGCCCCGCCTCATTAACTCTTAAGAACAGTTTGACTAATGCCTGACCTCCAGGCGCCGATCGTACGTACTCTTGAAATTGTGTATAATTTGCTTTTCACTTACGTACTTCATTCCATTCATCGCCCTGGGATTGTCAAGGTGCTTCCAGGGTGCCTAAGGTTCATCAACGTTTAACTCACACCTGTTGATTGACTCACCCAAGATATGTATCACCAAGTGTTAGCGGGGGAGGGGTCGAGACGCAGCTCCTGACCCCGTTTCTTTAATTACGTTAATTGGTGTTACTGATCCCTAGTCTCAAGCTGTTCTTGATCATACGGACTGTTGTAGCCAAGTTAGGGTGTGTGTAGATAGCAACAACAGTCTCATTGACCAGGCTTAGTCTGAGACCGAACCATCGGCACTTATGTATATTCTTGAATCTGCCTTCAAAAAAGAATTGTATAAGTTCCGAAACATGATCATGATCAACCATGCTGTGGTGCTTACATCGGACTACGTACAGGGAGCACCAACAACTTTACACTGATCAGACTTTCAGTAGGGAGGTCTGATGTGACAGCAATGATCCCCAAAATAATCTTGAGGTACACTTCAGCAAAAGCATGTATTAACAACCTCTGTTGAGTTCCTTGATGTACTGGTGGACCAGTGATGGGAGCACTGGTATGCTAGTTGTACCAATGATGGGAGCACTGGTATGCTAGTTGTACCAGTGATGGGAGCACTGGTATGCTAGTTGTACCAATGATGGGAGCACTGGTATGCTAGTTGTACCAGTGATGGGAGCACTGGTATGCTAGTTGTACCAATGATGGGAGCACTGGTATGCTAGTTGTACCAGTGATGGGAGCACTGGTATGCTAGTTGTACCAATGATGGGAGCACTGGTATGCTAGTTGTACCAATGATGGGAGCACTGGTATGCTAGTTGTACCAGTGATGGGAGCACTGGTATGCTAGTTGTACCAATGATGGGAGCACTGGTATGCTAGTTGTACCAGTGATGGGAGCACTGGTATGCTAGTTTTACCAGTGATGGGAGCACTGGTATGCTAGTTGAATGAGGCCGAATTCCAGTGATGGGAGCACTGGTATGCTAGTTGTACCAGTGATGGGAGCACTGGTATGCTAGTTGTCATGATACCATAGTGAATGATGGAGCACTGGTATGCTAGTTGTACCAGTGATGGGAGCACTGGTATGCTAGTTGTACCAGTGATGGGAGCACTGGTATGCTAGTTGTACCAGTGATGGGGGCACTGGTATACTAGTTGTACCAGTGCCTTGCCATGGGTTCTAACGCTTCCCCCTTCTCTCATTTCATTTATATACTTTTGTATGATGTCTGGTTTCAAAAATAGTATACAGTACCTGCAAATTGATGAATATACAGCTTCAAGAATAAACCACGGACGGGTGGGGTTTGAAGTCATGGCGAGTGAGTCGTAAACTCCAGGCAATGACAGCTTTAAGGGAACTTGAGCTAGAGTTCGTCACAGTAGCTGGGATATAAACATGGGAAGGAGGAAGATGTACGGTGACAGGAGGAGGACGAGAGATAGAGGAGATAAGATAAGAATGAACAACTGGAAAAGTAGAGAGCGAAGAGGTAAGGAGGAAGATAAGATAGAGATGACAACTGATAGAGAAGTGTAGGTGGTGAAGCGGGGTGATGAGAGGGAAGGGGACATGAGAGGTGGGAGAGGATACAAGGGGAGATGAGATGTGGGGGAGGGTGACCGGGGTGAGGGGGGTTACAAAGGGTGCAGATAAACAGTGTACTTTATATCGGCATGATAGAAGATAACATCAGTGAGGGGAAATTAACATCAGCCAGAGGAAATTTATTATTGAGAAAAGTTGTGGATCTTGAGGGTGTGTACCATCAATAAAGAGCAGTGAACATCAGTAATATCGAGTTAGTATCTCTTTCCACACGATTTTATGCCCTTCTAGGTTGTGTGTGTGTACTCGCCCAGTTGCGCTTGTAGGGGTTCGAGTCATAGTTGGAGGCTGTGTGTGTGTGTGTGTGTGTGTGTGTGCTTGCGTGCGCGCGCGCGCTACTTACCGCCGGCTTCACGCGTTGCTGATCTGCAGGTCCTGGTGGTAACCCACTCTGACATTATGTGATGTTTGCCTCTACCACTTCATCTAGCAGATTTCACTTGTTATTCTCAAGACTGTTGAAGCATCTACCCTCTCCCCCATCTTCGTCTTTAGCTGCTGTTTACAGGCATTGAGTCACAGCTAATGGTCCCGCCTATTACCTAATATCGACTGACTTTACTGATTTTTGACCTCCAAGGGCCGATCATACATACTTTTAAAACAACTGAGAAGTCTTCAAGGAGAAACTGAAGCACTACCTTCACAAAGAGGCAGATGAACCAGGCTGTGATTGTTATGTGAGCCAGCGGGTCGGCAACAACAGTAACATGGTTGAACAAACAATCATTAAGGAGTCTTAATGATTGCATAAAACCCATTGAAAACGGTCACAGTTATGTTGTCTGAATCCACTTCTTCGTCTAATTTCCCAACTTCCTTATAGCTCATCTTCATCTCATCTGCCATGTGTGTGTCTCCTGTCTCTCTCTCCTCGCATCTCAAAAAGTCTCTGGCTTGCCACTCTGTCCAATTTCCTGAGTGTGTTATGATCATGTGTCTCCCCATGGTCCTTCTCTCTTCCAGTGTTGTTAGTCGAGTTCTTTAAATCTTTCCTCGTAGTCCATTAACCTGCTTTCCAGCACCAGCCTCACTGGGTTTACTCTAGTTTCTTAATTTGCCTGATCAGAAAGAGGCTCCATGCTGACACTGTGTACAGGTTGTGTAGAATGTCCAAAATAAGGTTTTCCAAGGTTACTGAAAACGATTCTTAGGTTAGATTCATAAATGCCACTGAAATTAAGCGTTGGATATGTAATTTTACTGATGTATTTGGTGAAATACTTCGTGTATGTTACCTGCAGTGTCTGTCGTCCTTGGCTATATCACGTCTGGACCAAGTCTTTTCACCCGTTCCCCTATTTTCATTACCTTGCACTGTCAGGGTTGATTTCTAATATCTGCTTTCTTGATCGCGTTCGCAGCTTGTTCAGGTTGTCTTGAACTGCCTTTCTGTTCTCCTCATTAATTTCACATCGTTCACAATTCGTGACTGATAGGGTTCAGTTTCTTTCAGTAGGTTATGCAAATCAAGAACAATATGGGTCCAAGTACTGGTCCTTAGGGGAAACTGCGTCAGCCTTGCCCACTGCACTACTGCCTTTTTTACCTTTTCCTTCTGCTTTCTTATTCTATACAGGCTTTTCTCTATTCGCTGGGGTGTCTTCCAGGTTACTCTTCTACTCTGTTGTGTTGATGAATAACACACATGTGCAACATTTGAGTTTCTTTGAGAAACGTATCGCCACTAAGGACCTATACAATATCTAGCCGAAACATCTCTTATTCTTGTAGATGAATGGTTCAGAGAACCGACAAGTTGTTAAATTACTTTAAGATTGATGGACTGAACACATCGACTCCAGGCCGAGGGACTGATTACCTCAAACTACTCCTCTCCTTACACCTTTCTACTTTGTATTGGACTGATGAAGCCACTGTGTGGCGAAACGTTTCCTCAATAAAGATACCCAAGTGTTGCATATGTGTCTAATTTAACATCTCTTATTCTTATTCCAGCTAAGATCTGTACAATTAGTACATACGTAGAAAGACTGGAAACTCATCAAAGGTTGTATTACAACTTCCACTAATGTACTGGCTGGAATAAGAATAAGAGATGTTTCGGCTAAATATTGTATAGGCCCTTAATGGCGATACGTTTCTCAAAGAAACCCAAATATATCATGCACATATGTCTTATTCATCAACTTGTCTGTATTATACACTGTAATCAATGCTTGGCTTGATAAAGTTCTATGCAGAGCAAAAACGTTGTCAGAATTAATCTGTTTTTCAACGTGTTTTGTCTTCACTCTTTTCACCTAGTTATTTGTGTCTGTGTATTAGCACTTGTATACGACCACCGCTGTTTTAATGAAATTTACGACGTGTTAAATTAAGCGTAGCAATTTAGCGGTCTGTGAACATATAAAACCACGCCCAAAAAAGGGAAATTAATGGCTTTATCACTGCTTTCATTTTGTAACATGCCGTTTCTTGACACGTTAGTCTGTGTAGACGAGAATTAACAAAGATTGTATAAACATAGTATAGCCAGGTTTTAATGGCCGTTTGGGCTAGCAGCAACAGCCTGGTTGAACAGCCAGCTAGGAAGCCTGGACTCAGACCGGGCGGATACGGTAGTAGAACCCTCGAAAACGGTCACAGGTTGCCAGGAAATCAAAGATTGTTTAAAAAATGAACGAAATGTTCGTGAGTGGGACTTAACGAAATGTTCGTGAGTGGGACTTAACGAAATGTTCGTGAGTGGGACTTAACGAAATGTTCGTGAGTGGGACTTAACGAAATGTTCGAGAGTGGGACTTAACGAAATGTTTCCGAATAGAAGTTAACGAAATGTGCGAGAGTACAATCTGCAAGGTAGACAGTCAGTTTAACGTGAAAGAGATGGGAACTAGAGAATATAAATGAAAACTAGAAAACAGAGATAATTATATCTGTGACTTACCTGATAAATATTTAAGAGTTTTTCTCATTAAACAACTGTAATACATGACGGATGTAGCCAGGAAAACCTGTACTCGTTACCTGGAGTCTATTTTGGTGGGGTCCCTCGTCAAGGGGGGGGGGCTCCATGGTGTGGTGAAGAGACTCTTGGTCTGAACCGAACCTAATTACCCCAACCCCCCTTCCCTATCCCATCCTTCCTTTTCCCTTTCCTCCCCCTCCTAACCCTTCCTTTTCCCCATCCTGTTTGTAGTCTCTGGGGTTCTCCCCTCTGTCATTATGGTTTCTAGATAGGGGGAAGTGTACTGGGGTTCATCCCACTCCGTGGGGTCCCTCGAGAGTATTGTAGTTTGCCGTGGAATCTGGATCATCTGGAGGTGCCCTGCTCCTTTCCCAGATTTCCAGGAGGTAGGGCAGGGTGTCCTGCAGGTGACGGGTGTATCTCCAGAGGCTGCCTGTCGGTTCTGGGAGGTGGCAGCCGAGGGAGGTATGCTTATGCTTTGTGGCGGGTGTCCGACCGCCCTCTCTTTTGTCCACCTAGGTGACTCAGTGGATGTGAGGTTGCTATCCCAGAGTACTCACCTAGTTGTGGTTGCAGGGATCGAGTCACAGCTCCTGACCCCGCCTCTTCACTGGTCGCTACTAGGTCACTCTTCCTGCTCCATGAGCTTTATCATACCTCTTCTTAAAGCTATGTATGGATCTTAAAGCTATGTATAGAAATGGGTTCTGCCCATTTCTTCTAGTGTCTCTGCCCCTTGCATATCTTTAAATATGCTCTGGCTTCCACACATACAGTGCGACGGTTTTCGTTTTCAGATCACCCATCTGCCTCAGGTCAGGCTGCCCGCGGTCCTACTAAACGTTTCAGAACCTTTGATGACAATGGTCATTCGATTTTTGCTCATTCCACCCTGAAACGACCTACACGACACCCACTTCCTTTACACACCATGTTTACAAGTTCGTACACAGTGAGCCAAATTCTTTTCCTTGCAACCAAAGTCCAACTGATTATCTTTCAGACCACAGTATTGGTAAAACTTTTACAACACGTTGGCCAAAATATATTCTTTCATGCTCTTCAGAGCAGTGCGAGCATAGTTACTGTTCAGAATGCAAACCAAGCTCATGTTCTTTCCCTATCACAGTTCACAAGCACGCTACTCTCAATTCTTGCAGTAGTATGGTGGTTTTACCTCGTACTATTGTACAGTGTGATTTTCTGTCTTGCAGTGATGATATTTTAGAGCAATTAGCCCTTCAGGACCTTCCAATTCTCTAAGTGGATACATATGTCCTGCCCGCTCGCGGGCGGAGGCGCTTAACCTTTGACTGTCATGAACTGTCCTCCGTTTATATCACAGGACATCACCTTGAGGTTCGTAAAGTGGTCCCTACACCCCAACAATGTCGAAATTGTTGGTGCTCCAGACATCCAGCTAAAAACTGCAGGTCTGTGGCCTAGTGCCTGGTCTGTGGTGTACTGCGGATCATTCTGATACATCTTGCAGTCTTCCCCCCACTTCTCTTAATTGCAATGAAACTCACCCTTAATGAATGTGAAATCCATTACCTTAAGGAGAGCGAAGGCCTTATGCTATGGCTGTCTCTCGGCTCTGCCTTCAGGGAAATCTTCCCTGTTCCTTATTCTCGAGTGGCTAGGAGACCTCCAACCTTGGTGGTCCCCCTTCCTACCAGCTCCTCTGATGCCGTGTCTTTTGGGGATGATCTTTTGGGGTCATCCCTGTATCTAATTATATTGCGGTTTTACCCTCTGAAACCCCCACCTCCTTACCTCTTCCCACCTCTACTTCTCGCCCACTAGTTTCTCAGTCTGCAAGGCCTTGCATGCCTGCATCTTCGCGCCTATCACCTGCGAAGTTGAGCCTGTCTCCTAAGCCCAAGTATCTTTGCATTCCTCCAGTACTCACAATTCCTCAACAGTTTTCCTTTTTGACCTCGGTGCCTGGTTCTCACCCCCCTTTCTAACTCTCACACAAATGTGGAAGTTCCCCCTCGTATGGTCCCCTCTTCTCCTGTTTCCCCCTCCCCAGACTTCTTCCCCAGTCACCTTCCAGCCTCCTTCCTCTCCTGTTCCACCGCAGGACTCTTCTGTCCCCGTCCCCGCCTGTGTATCTCTCCAGGTTCATTCTCCCCTCCCTTCTCAGACCTCTTTGGTTCCCTCCATAGTTTCCCTGATCTCTACTTGCTCTACCTTACCTGTCTCTGAAGTCATGGTATCGGCATCTTGTCCGCTGAGACACTTGACGCTATCTCCAACTATATTGCTATCTCCAACTATATTGCGGAGACGAAACCCTGGATGTCACACCGGTGCGCCTTCTTCTACCCCTTCTTACACGCTTTCTGTTATACAGCCCTTACAGTCCTTCTGTGTCTTTTCAATCTTATTTGGACACTAGGGGTTCTCCTTCAACAATGGAAATCTGCCATTGTACTACCGTTTTGCAAACCAGGCACTTCGAGGCTTGATACCTCTCACTATCATCCCATTGCTCTGACCAGTGTAGTCTGCAAGGTGATGGAACGATTGGTGAATAGACATCTGATATGGCATTTGTAGACTCACCATAGTCTTCTTGCCAATATGGCTTTCGCAAAGGCCACTCTACTTTGCTAAAAAACACTGTCCTAGCAGTCTTTTCTGATCTCAAACAGGCATACGACACCACTTGGAGTTATAACATCTTAGCCCAAGCCCACTCCTTAGGCCTCCATGATAATCTACCGACCTTCCTTGCTGCTTTCTTATCTGAAAGACATTTTCGTGTCCATGTTGGCGCCTCGCTTTCCTCAGACTTTGTTCAGGCCGAAGGAGTCCCACAAGGTTGTGTCCTTAGCACTACCCTTTTTCTCTTGGCTATGAATGACCTACCTTCCATTCTTCCATCGCATATTTTTTCGTCACTTTATGTGGATAACTTCGCTATAGCTTACTCAGGCGCTGACTGTCGCCTGGTAGTATCCTCCCTTCAGGATGCGAATGCGATTGACCGTGTTTCCCATTGGGCCACTTCTCATGGATTTAAATTTTCTAGTACGAAAACCCATTTCATTAACTTCACTAGATATCCTCTTGTCCCAGATATTCCATTTTATTTACACAGCTCACATATTCCAGAATGTGATAGTCATGTTTCTTGGCCTTCTGTTCAATCACCGGTTGACATGGAAACCTCACATTTCCTCTTTGAAGGCAGCTTGCCATGGTCAGGTGAATCTCCTTAAAATTCTTGTTCATCTTTCATGGTGAACAGATTGCCGGACTCACCTCCGTTTGCATTCCATCCTAGTCTTGTCCAAGCTGGATTATGGCGACCAAGTCTATTCTGCGGCTTCTACAACTCAGGGTCTACGTTTATGCCTTGGTGCCTTTCGTTCATCCCCTGTTGAAAGCCTCTATGCTGAGGCAAATGTTCCTTCCTTAGCGGATTGTCGTGATGCTCATTGCCTTTGTTACTTTGCCCGCTCTCATGACCTTCATGTTCTTCAATGTATAAGTTGGTCTCAGATGTTAGTGGAAGCCCGTTATTTGTTTGGCGCCCCTGCTTACTCCGACCATTTTCTCTTCTTCTTCACTTGGTCTTCTCTCCAGTTGCCTCCCTTGTATGTTCATGTAGCGTTTGCTTTTTCCCTCTTCCTCCCCTTGGGAGGTTCTGACGGTTCGTGTCTGTTCTTCCCTATTGCCATACGTCAAAGCTCTCCTACCTACGGCTGCTTATCACTCTTTTTCTTGATCACTTCTGGTCACATGCTCATGCTATCACTGTTGGTGTTGGGTGTGCGATGGTGTTCCCTGACGATGTTGTCCGGGGACATTTGTTAGACTCGGATAGTATTTTTACCGCCGAGTTGTATGCCATCCTCAGAGCGCTTCTCCATATTACATGTATGTCTCCTTCAGCGCTTTACAGGTCATTAAACAATTTGATTAACCTCATCCAGTGGTCCTTTGGTTGTGCCGCGTGGCTAGCAAAAACAAAGACATTGTTTTCTGTTGGGTCCCTGGACACATTGATGTGCAGGGCAATGGACAGGCGGATGCTGCTGGGCGGTCAGCGGTATGTGATCTTCCGGTTTCCTATAGAGGTATTCCGTTCAGGGATTATTTTACAGTCATCTCTGCCCGTCTTCGTGGCCGTTGGCAACAACGGTGGTTGGACATGCACCATAAGGCATTGGCTTAAGCCGTTGGAGATTTGGACATGCCTCGCATGGGCCAGTAGGCCTGCTGCAGTGTTCCTTCTTTCTTATGTTCTTATAACAAATTGCACTCTATTAAACTGTTTTTAGGTCTGTGGCCATCTTCTTACCATTGTTGCCATGCTCTAGAGACTGCGCTCTCCCATCTCCGCATGCCATACTTGCCTTACCCATGGGTATCTCATGGAATGACACCTTATTCTATTCTTTGTGAGATTTGTTGGGTCCCTATTTCAGTTCTTCACTTTCTTGTGGCTTGTCTGGTTTACCAGCGAGCTCTCAGGATTTACCTCCACCGATGCCGCCGCCCTACCGCTCTTACCGTATCTTCCCTTCTTGCAGATAGCCCTGCCTTTCACTTACGATCATTTTCTGACTTTTTGTCAGCAACTGCTTTACTTTACGAACTTTGACACACAGCCCCTAGCGTCCCTTCCAGCCCTTTTCTCCCTTCACCTCTGATCCCCTCTCCACCTAGCTGTATATAGCCCAGGCACTATTTTCTGCCCCGCAGTGCCTCTGTGGCCCAGTCCCAGATCAGGCCTCCTGGTGGATGGCCTGATAAACCAGGCTGACGGCTATCCGAGAATATGGTTAAATTTGAAGTGGTGCATTCAAGAGAGCATCCTGATCGGCATCAATGATTTCTGGTCTTTTTGACCTTATATCTACTCTTGAAGCTGCATAATGAGTTTGTCTCCACCACTCAAGAGATGCGTTTTTAAATTCCTATGGCTCATCAGTCTTTTCAGCTTCCCGGTCCTCTTAATTCACAGTCTGTCTGATTTGTACATTCCTCTTAGGATTTCGTACGTAGTAATCATGTCCCTCGTCCTTCTCTTATCTAAGGTTACCAAGTTCAGTTCATTCAACCTCTCCCCATAATGCATTTCTCTCAGATCTGGTACTAGCCGGGTTGCAAACCTCTGAATCTTTTCCAGGTGCTTCACGTGCTTGATCAGGTGTTGGCTTCATGCTGGGGTCGCGAGGCTGCGTGGTGTGTGTTTGTGTCTGTCAGGTTACATACTATGCAGTGTGGTCAGACCTGTGGTCACTATCTTAAACACTATGTGTAATTGTCCACTTATTGAGGATTATAGAGATAGCTTGACACATCTCATAGGTTATTATACTATCATATTAATGAAAATAAGATACCAGATATATTAAGCAAAGTTCCTAAATTTGCTTACAATAGATAAGTCAACTGTAGATATAAATCCAGATGTGCTCCTGTTGACTTTTCGGGCCTAGTTCCTAGACCTTTTGTGTATCCATATACTCTTGCACTACCGTCCACAGGATGGATACGAGGTGCACAGTAAACTAGCTGCTTCGGCGGTAAAATGTGAGGTAAGGGCAGGAGGGCTGTACCTTGCCACAAGGAGCAACACCAACAACCCTCGCAGATATCGGGTAGTCGCAGCGTCAAATATTGAAGATGGGGAGAAGGAAGTCTGTACACACAGGTGCTGGAGGGAGGCACACAACAAAGATGGCGGGTTACCCCCGGGACCAAAAGTCAATTGTCGATTTTTTTAGGGGAAGGAGAGGGTTGAAGGTTAGCATTTTCTTTGATGAATGACACACTTGTGCAACATTTGGGTATCTTTATTCTGGAAACGTTTTTCTACGCAGTGGCTTCTTCAAGAAGGAAGATAAAAAGTTTGAGGTAATCAGTCCTTAAGCCTAGAGTCGGTGTGTTCAGTTCATCAATCTTGAGTAAAAGTCAATCTTGTCTACCTGTCTTCATCCCAATACGACATTCTTCAAGTCACTATATGCATCACTCACACCTCCCTCTCCCCCTATACATACTGTCTTTTTAACCTCTGTACATATTAAAAGTGATCAAGGTCCCAGGACCGGAACGTTTTTTAACAAATAATATCCTAGTGTTTGCTCAACGTGTCTTTCTAAACCAATTTGTGGGTATCTATTACCAAGGTTATATACCACTGTGTGCTGTTAGCACTGACAGTATGAGTGATCAGGTCATCAAACCCGAGGTCTGGTCTGGGACCCCGGCTTCTGCGAAAATGATTCCCGGAACCCTCAATAGGTACAACCCCCTCCCCCCCGAACCCTTCTCAAAAAAAAAAAAAAATCTCATTCTAGAGGCCAGAAAGATTACCCATTTCAGACTGTAGCAACTTAAGGTAGCGCGTTATATTGGATTTTTACGATGAGTCCAGAGTATGATGTAGCAGTGGTGACACCCACGACGATGATGTACCAGTGGTGACAACAGGGACGATGTAGGGGTGACAACAGGGACGATGTAGGGGTGACAACAGGGACGATGTAGGGGTGACAACAGGGACGATGTAGGGGTGACAACAGGGACGATGTAGGGGTGACAACAGGGACGATGTAGGGGTGACAACAGGGACGATGTAGGGGTGACAACAGGGACGATGTAGGAGTGACAACAGGGACGATGTAGGGGTGACAACAGGGACGATGTAGGGGTGACAACGGACGATGTAGGGGTGACAACAGGGACGATGTAGGGGTGACAACGGACGATGTAGGGGTGACAACAGGGACGATGTAGGGGTGACAACAGGGACGATGTAGGGGTGACAACAGGGACGATGTAGGGGTGACAACAGGGACGATGTAGGGGTGACAACAGGGACGATGTAGGGGTGACAACAGGGACGATGTATGGTTGACAACGGGGAGACAGTGACAGCAAGAAGAGTTAGCTTATTTTGAGAGCTGAGAAGTTTGTAATAATGACAAGGAATGAAGGTGAAGGTTCCTTGTAGGAACTTCAGGTAGGTTTGCCAGGACGGGTCCGGGTTGTAGGAACTTCAGGTAGGTTTGCCAGGACGGGTCCTAGTCCGGGTTGTAGGAACTTCAGGTAGGTTTGCCAGGACGGCTCCTGGCTTGTAGGAACTATCTACTGCTTCCTCCAAAGAAAATTCTGAAGAAACTAGTTCCCAAACATGCACACTGGAATATCTCATATGAAACCAAGAGGTTTGGCAGCGGGCCACCAGCAGCAACAGGCTGGTTGACCAGACAAGCGCCAGACGAGTCTGGCGTTTGGCCGGACTCCGGAAGTAGAAAGACTGTCGGAACTCATCAAAGGGAAAGACGTACAAAATAGCTCCAGTGAAAAGCAGGGGTGCAGAGTACACTAGAAGAGAACTCAGTAAGTGTAAAGGGACCAAGACTCTTCAGTACCCTCTCTTCGTATGTAAGGGAATTACCAACAAACTTCTATCCGATTTCAAGAAGAAACCTCATAAGTTCCTCATGCCAGTTCCTGATCAGTCGGGCTGTGGTGCATATGCAGTCCTGTGTGCTGTTTACCCCAACAAGCTAGTTGATCAGGTCAAAAAACGGGATGCCTGGCCTGGGATCGACCAGGTGGGGGGCGGTGACCCCCAAAATCGTCCACAACTAACCTCCAGGAGATATAACATATACTGGATCCCTCACCTTTGTGTTACTGCGACTTGTAAATGGTCCATTTCTGAGCGAAACGTCGTCATAATGTTCTCTCCCCTATGTGCGGGTTATTTGTGTATTACTCGGTAAACCATCACCTACGACTGAAGCTTTTAAAAGCTTGCAAGTTTTCCAATATAAGATAAAGTAACGGTGGTTTACCTGTGGCCCTCAGCACGATAGATTGGTTTAACGCCCAGCTGTTTTAAGTTGAGGTGAATGGTTAAGAGGTGGTTGGTGTAGTGCCCTGGAAAACCAATATTCTCTATCCCCTGGGGATCCAGGTGACTGTGGGAAGAGGAAGAGAAGATGTGAAGGAGAGGAAGAATTGTAGGAGACGGATACCTTGAAGAGAGTGTCAGACGTGGGAGAAGAGCAGCACGAGATGGAGGATGACAAGAAAATTGGAGTAGGAGAGTAAGAAAAGATAAATATATGAATGGGGAGTGATTTGAAGGATAAGAAGAAAAGGAAGATATGTAAGAGAAGAGGTAGAAATTTGGGAGTAGAGGGAGATAGATGGAAGGGAAGAAAGAGATGTGGGGGAGGACAGGGAGAGAGGTGTGAGGAAAAAAGGCAGAGATGGAGAGTCAGGAGGAGTGTGAAAAAATGTTTAGATACTAAGTACCTATTAATAAATATTTTCTCACAATTTTAACCAGATCATAATAATATTATATATATATATATATATATATATATATATATATATATATAGTAATATATATCATATTATTATACAATATATAGAAATATATATATATATAGTGTAAATACATGCCCAGCAAAGCTAAGGAGAACATAAGGTGTTAGGATATTATTATTTTCATGGTCATACACCCTGCAAAAAGCTGAAGCTTCTTCACTTTGTCTACCTCAGATTAATATATATATATATATATATATATATATATATATATATATATATATATATATATATATATATAATATAATATATATATATATATATATATATATATATATATATATAATACATACATACATTATCTCTCAGTCCAGAGCAGGATTCGAACCTTCACACACTGTATCAAAGTACTCAGTACTTTCGCCACTCGGCCAAATCTGAGAGATAATGTTTGTAAATAATTTCTTGTGTTTGTGAATTGTTAAGTATGTGTGTATGTATCAGTTAGGATTGTCAGTCGCATCGTGTTAATATCATTTTTGTGGTTATTTAGGGAAGAGTTGTGTTAGGTTGTGTTAGGTAAGGTTTGTCAGGAAACAGGACAGTTGAGTGGTGGTTGTGGGTAAGAAGCCGAAGATGGTACAATTGTTGCATCTCTGGACGTTAACGTAACTTTTGACCGGCTTGGTAAAGTCACTCATGACTGTACTCCAACAATGACTGCTTGAATGTTAGTCATCTGTGTTTGTTCCTCGCCCCAACACTGCTTGCCTCCGCTTCTTTTCCTACTTTCGTTTTCCCCTCTCCTCCTTCCTCCGCCTTTGTCCTCTTCTTTCTCCGTCCTAACCCGCATCCTCTTCCATCACCTATTCTACTTGTTTCACGTCCGCTTTTACTTGTGAGCTTTATATCCTTCTATCTAGTCTTAGTCTGGTTTTACGTTTTACCCTCTGCTTCTCTTCTCCCGTTTTCCTCATGTCTTCTGCTTAATTTTAATCACCCATGCTTGCTATTGGAGTGCTCCATCTCTTGCTATTCTGTGTGAACTCTCCGTCGACTCCTGCTGCTGCTGCTGCTGCTGTTGCTGCTGCTGATGCTATTAGAGTCGAGCACTCCAGAGATTTTGGGTGTAATTACCGCCCTATTCTCGGGCGGTCACCCTGGGAAATCATTCAGGGCCTCCAGAGTCTTGGAGCGTCTGTGTGTTTGAGTCTGTTTGTCTTGGCTGAGGTGGGGAGGAGTATATTGTGAGAGCCACACACACACTGACGAATGACATTGTCTTGGCTGAGGTGGGGAGGAGTGTGTTGTGACAGACATTCACACACATACAGACGGATGATATTGTCTTGGCTGACTTGGGTTGAGATAGACGAATGGACAAATAGATAAATTAAAACCTAACAAATCCCCGGACCCTGATGAACTGTACACAAGGGTTTAAACAGGAGCTTACCAAACCTTTGGCTATTTTTTTCTACCTATTACTACAAACTGGCATAGTGCCAGATAAGTGGAAAATGGCAAATGTGATACCTATTTTCAAAGCAGATGACAGGTCCTTAACTTCGAACTACAGAGAAAATTTATGGAATAAAAAAATGCCGAGGCAATTCGCAGCCATCTTGAAAGGCATAAATTGATTAATGAATCTCAGCACGGTTTTACAAAAGGGCGTTCCTGCCTTACAAATTTATTAACTTTTTTTCACTAAGGTATTTGAGGAGGTTGACAGATAGGCAGCAGAGAGTTTGCATAAATGGGAAGAAATCAAGAGTGGGGAAGCGTCACGAGCGGTGTTCCACAGGGATCGGTATTGGGCCCCTTGTTGTTCACAATCTACATAAACGACATAGATGAGGGAATAAATAGCGACATAAGCAAGTTTACTGATGACACTAAAATAGGTCGTCCAATTCATTCTAATGAGGACATTAGAGCACTCCAGGAGGATTTGAATAGACTGATACAGTGGTCGGAGAAGTGGCAGATGCAGTTTAATATAGACAAATGCAAAGTTCTAAACATTGGACAGGACAATAACTATGCCACATATAAACTAAGCAATGTAGATCTTAATATTACTAATTGCGGAAAGGATTTCGGAGTTCT
Source organism: Cherax destructor (assembly GCA_009830355.1). NCBI lineage: Eukaryota > Metazoa > Arthropoda > Malacostraca > Decapoda > Parastacidae > Cherax > Cherax destructor. The sequence goes on from WNWK01000151.1 coordinate 48,774, forward strand.
GGTTAGTAATCTAAAACCAAGACAACAGTGCAAAAGTGTTCGCAATAAAGCGAACAGAATCCTTGACTTCATATCAAGAAGCATAAATAATAGGAGTCCTCAGGTTGTTCTTCAACTCTATATATCCTTGGTTAGGCCTCAATTAGATTATGCTGCACAGTTTTGGTTACTGTATTACAGATTGGATATAAATACACTGGAAAACATACAAAGGAGGATGAACTTGATCCCATGTATGAGAGATCTTCCCTATGAGGATAGACTGAGGGCCCTGAATCTGCACTATTTAGAAAGGCGTAGAATTAGGGAGATATGATTGAGGTGTATAAATGGAAAACAGGAATAAATAAAGGGAATGTAAATAGCGTGCTAAAAAGATTTAGCCAAGATAGGACTCGCAGCAATGGTTTTAAGTTGGAAAAATTCAGATTCAGGAAGGATATAGGAAAGCATTGGTTTGGTAATAGAGTTGTGGATGAGTGGAACAAACTCCCGAGTACAGTTATAGAGGCTGAAACGTTGTGTAGTTTTAAAAATAGGTTAGATAAATACACGAGTGGGTGTAGGTGGGTGTGAATTGGACCTGACTAGCTTGTGTTAATAGGTCTGATGTAGTGTTCCTTAAGTGGATGTGACCTTACCTGACTAGGTTGGGTCATTGGTTTAAGCCGGTAGGAGACTTGAACCTGCCTCGCAAGGACCAGTAGTCCTGCTGCAGTGTTCCTTATGTTATAATCTTGGCTGAGGTGGGTCGAGATAGGATATGGTGTTGTAGAGACAGACGGATGGATGACATTGTCTTGGCTGAGGTGGGAAGAGTTTGGATGGTGTGTGTGAAATCGCAGAGGTAGATGGATAAGAGAGATAAAAAACAGTAGAGGGACGCACTATTATCATAGATGAATACCATTCACAGTTTCAGGAGTAAGATTGACGGGGTTCTAGAGGGCAAAATTTTAGTAAAGCCGGTCGACAAGCATAAAGAGGGAGGACCAGGAGCTATGAATCAATCTCTGGAAGATCCAGGGATCATCGCCCCCGCGGTACGTTCACGGTTGAGGGTTCACTGATCAGGCTGTCACCAGGAAGGCTTAGTCCGGGATCAAGTCACCAAGACGATGATAAGAGTAACCATCTTCAGGTAGCTGTGTTGTTGATAAATAAGATACATTTGCAACACTTGGGTACTTTTATTGTCTCAGCAGGCAGATACATGAAGCAGTAGAATTCTGGAAACAGTAGTAGTAGTTTTGACAGGTTGTCTTATCCATCAGCTGATCGGTATTGTGTTCAGTCAATTATGGTATTTGTCTGACACAGCAACAACATGGTATCTTTCTACTAGGGAACTCTTTTACAACTTCTTTGTTGAACCAGTTAAGTAGGAGCTGCTTTCAATAGTGGGCAACTCTCACCCGTGAGGTCTACTTCAATTACTTCATCTCGCCTCATCTCTAGCGTATAAGGTCGGGTCGCATGCCTATACTTTAGGGACTGATCGCCTGCTACTGTATATGAGGGACTGATAATGTCCAACTCACTTCTACTGCTTGTGGTATTCTACTGAAAAAGCCTGTTGAGGAGGCAGAACGTTTCGGCATTAAAGATGCTCAAGTGTTGTTAATGTGCGTTATTCATCAACCTATCGGTATTGTATATGGTATAATAACACGGTATAATAACATGCAAATTGTATGCACAAGGAATACATGGAATAGTGGGCGGATGGATCTTCATCTGTTATATGTAATAATGGTTCTGGGGATTATCCTCCTTGCGGCCCCGTCCCACACCAGGCCTCAGAGGTTGGAAACGAGATAAAGGAATATTAAGAAGTATATAGAAGAGCAAAGTTATGTGTATATTGAATGTAAACATAATTTTTTGTAAGATTTACCTTTCATCTTGGGTGTTCTTCAAAGAAAGGATCAGCAATCCTACCAGAGGAGAAAAAAATTACCAGGTTTTCATATGACCGGACAGTAGTACTTCCCATGATGATTACTGTCTACTAACCTGGAATAAATAAAACAGCCTCAAAGTAACTGTCAGTAAGGTAAAATCAAGAGGCTGCCACAGCGAAAGCATCTTTTCCTTAAGCCACAATACTTGCCCAATTTTTATTCCCTTACCTTGGCATCTTTTGTAGACGATATTAGAATTTGTATGAGAATGGCATTTATAGAGGTCACAACAAAATCTCCAAATCTTTCAGTGTCTCACAGATTTCAGCTACTCTTCTCTGGAAAATGTGATAATTAAATACTGAAGCAATAATACAGAACTCAAACCACTCTGTAGAGCCGAAAGAGTAATGTGAAGAACTTTGGGGTAACAATATAACTTACGGTCAAAGAAACACCATAAAAATGTTATGACAGTTGTAAAGGAAATAACAGGTTCCGTAACCAGTCTTCAGAATAAGAGGTGGCAAGCCAGTGATGATATTCGTTAATGACACTTTTATTTTATAAACTGACACTTGTGTTGTAGAGGTGTGAGCTTTGCTCACACCTCTACAACACAATTGTTCTCAAAGATTTGTTAAGTTATACCATGAATTAAGAAAAGATCCTGGACTTCACCTTACGAAACAAAGCAAATGCGATAGTAATTATAGACAAGGTAGATTATAGTGGAAAAATAATATATTATTATAAGACGGGAGAACTTACGTGCCTCTTAACAGTGGAAGTAAGCTACATTTCTTGGTTTTCTTGGGTTATCAGCCCGAAGACTTCTTCTTAAATCTCCATTGTTGTTCTCCTGAGAGTAGAGATGAGGTTGCCTTCAGTTTGTCTGCTGGGATAACTGAGGGTTTTGCTGTGCTCTTGTATTGGACAACGGAGGTTTTTTCTTTCTCTGCAGTACTTTTTTATCCTCTTTATTGTGTGCTTTGTCATCCTATTCCTATCAATTCTTCCTTTTTATCTTCTTCAGCCTTTACTTCATGTTCTTCCTCTCCTTCCCCTCCAGTTAATAGAGTTTAATCAAGCCGCGGGTGGATAGGCGGTGGAGGGACGATGTAAGGTGTTGGAGGGGTGGAGAGGGGAATTGAAGGTGTTGTGTGAGGGGGTGGAGAGGGGATTTGGTGTTGTATGGAGGGTTGGAGAGGGGATCTGAAGGTGTTGAGCTTTGTTCTGGTCTTTAACACGCGTTCAAGTTCCCATCGACTACTGGACCTGACACGTGACCTATTCAGCTCAGACTTAAGTCTTTCCCACAGGTGTGGGGGAGGATTAGCCTGGTGGAACCTCGACTGCTGGTTGTTGCTGTGGGTGGGAAGAGAGCAAGACCAGGGAAGATATGTTCATGTCATACAAAATATTAAGAGGATTAGAGAGTGGGTAGGAATAAACTGGAAGAATGAGCTGCTGCCGCGTTCGTTATTATTTTTATTCAATACTGTTGCAGATGGAGGTGGGTGGGTAACCGGACATTCTTGTGTACTGTACAGAAACTGGTAGGGTTGTGGTGGTCACTATCTGCACTGCACTGTAATTACTTAATTCCCATATTTGTAAAGTGTTTAGCCAGCGGATTCCTGAAGCACTGAGTTGCTTTGGCATGTTTGAGTATATCAAATTTGTTGACTATCTTGACGGTTCGTAAATAGCTACCTCGTAGGGAGGGAGAGAGGGGAGGAGAGGGAGAGAGAAATGGGGAGAGGGGGAAGGAAGTGAGAGAGAGTTATTTGGAATTGTGTTGAATTGTGAGGGCTGAGAGAGGGAGATATGTAACTAGCGGGAGATAGAAGGTGTTAAGCGTGTTAGGTTGAGACGTGTGACCATTCTCATCGTAGCAGCAGCGTTCTGCCTTGTGTATTAGCAGGCGCAATGCTCCCCTTTGTCGCTTCGTGGATCAAAGCTGCAGGCGGGGAGCTCTCAAGTGCTGCTGTGTGCTGTGCTCTGATGCTGTGTGAGCACATGTGGGCGTGTTGGATGCTTTAGATATATCCCTGGTTCCAGGAATCATCGCCCCAGCATCTCACTCTCACACCAGGCCTCATATATTTGAAAACACATTACACAGCCTGGCCCATGGCCGGGCCCCGAGAGTAGTAAGACTCGAAACTCATCAAAAGTATATCAAAGGTATACACGAATAACAATTATTAAGGAACTGGAAAGTAAAGGGCGCGTACTAAATGCAAGTAGGTGTTAAGATTTACCTGTTATTCTACGTACTCGTGAGGCAGGACGGCAAGATCAGCGAACATGTCAAAGTGCAAAACTTCTAACAAGCTTCCGTATCAGGCTCCAGGTGATGGTTACTATCTACCTAAGTGTGGTGTTGGCTTCCTGTTAGTACTTTAGTGGATCACTGGTCCTGTGGCCCCCCTCTCATACCAGGGTTCCTGGTTGTTAGCGTGACCAGTGAGGATGTTGGTGCTCTTTACACAGTCTGATGTATGTAAACAGAACATAACTGGATTATCAGGAACTTGCTTCAAGAATTTCTGAAGGTGTATCTTGAAGTGAGTGTTGTGTGTGTGTAATTCCTTTGTGTTCATCGGTGGCAAATTTTAGTTGCTTAGATATGGAAAGAATGAAGAGCTCAAAACATGTGTGCCGTGTGACCCTCGTAGGTTTACCGCTTCTTTTGATTATAATAATCAAAACATTTATAGAATACAATAAAGTAAATGCAGTATAGGCCCAAAATATCACAGGGTGGATAATAAGAACTTTCACAAGATAAATGCCGCAAATGAGGGTATTATTTAAATAACTTATGCTCTCACATGTACATTATTACAGTGTTCACAGCGCTGGTTAAGGAAGGGGAGGTATCAGAGCCGAAAAATTTTCAGTGAATTTTCACTTCTCCACATAGTTTATAAAGCATTTAAAGTACTGGCAAGGTCTCCAAGCACTTGGAATATATCTTTGGGGCGAAGAAGAGAAATGAAAATATATAAATGGAAGATATTGTAGAGCCAGGTTCCAAATGTACACACTACCATACCAACTTACTGGAGTGAGAGATATGAAAGGAAGTGTAAAATAAATTAAGAGAAAAGCAGGGGTGCCATAGACACAAGAGAACACTGTGTTAACATCCGTGGCTCAAGACTCTTGGAACAAATGTAGAAGTCTTCACAAAGGAACTTAATCACTACCTCTTACAAGTGCCAGATCAACCAGGCTGTGATGGGTTATGTGGGCCAGAGAGCCGCTAACAGCAGCAATCTGCTTGAACAGACGCTTATTACAGAAGCTTGACCACAGGCTGGGCTGGTATGGTAGAAAAGCTCTCGAAATCTTTCACAGGTATATTCCTCCCTTCCTTCTGTAACTCCTTCTCCCCCTTTTGTAACAGCCCTTCCTGTGCTGCTCCCTACCCCCTGTTATTAGAAAAAAACATAGGTAGCTTTTGTTCCCACTGTGAAAATAGAATAGGATAGCAGTACACTACTGATGTATCCAGTTTTGCTAAATACTAATAAAACACTGCTACGTCTCTTCCTCATCCTCCCCATACAGATCCCTCACAGACTGTCGTACACTTTTTCCTCCTGCCAAAATTCTATATGTACACGAAATTAAAAGCCGCCAAAAAATTGCTTTACACACACCACACTTGCGGGCTCGATTATTTAGCCCAAATGTGCCGAGTTTAGCGGTTAAAATAATGAAGAGGCACTTAATGTTTCTCACACCAGTAGCCTGGAATGTTGAAGCCAATGTTGGTGGTTGATGTACGGGAAGGTGGGGGTGAGTTGTGGAGGTGTGTGAAAGTAGGCAGGTGATGGTTGATGTATGGGGTCATGAGGCTGAGTGTAGAGTGTGGGGTAGGGTTATTGAGGTAGGGAGATAGGGGTGATATATGAGGCTGAGTAGTGAAGGTGATGGGAAAGGGGTATATAGAGAAGAAACTCTGAAATAATAATAATAATAATTCACTATTTCCAGAGGAGTATTAAAGAGTGAGGAAAGAGAAAACAAGAGAGGAGAGGCACTGATGAAGATGATGAATCTCTGAGATTTGAGGAACTCTGGAAAACCTGAAACTGGACAGTTGGAAGACTGTATCAGCAGTTACACTAAGAACCAGAAGACTCAAGGTGATCCTAATAGTTTTCAAGAGGAAACTAGATCACTAGGACAAGTTTGATCACCATGTACCGAATAGCAAGAGAAATTTACAAGGCAGATTGGAATAACTTAATTTGAATGTGAGGGCGAGGGACAAAGTGACAGACGAAAGCTTAAGACACGTACACAAATAACCCACACATAAGAAAGAACTTATGACGACGTTTTGCTTCCACTTGGGTCATTTACAAGTAACAGTGTGACTTGTATATGGTCCAAGTCGGTCAGGAAAGTCTTCATAAGCTTCTCTCTAACATGTGCGGGTTACTTGTGTATTGTGTAAGTCACGGTATTGTGTGTTTTCTTCTTTAAAGACGTATAAGCCATAGGAACTTTAGGAAATAATGCCGCCTCATTCTTTTAGGAAAATAGTTAGATATCAGGAGGCAGTAGAAGGTAGCTCCATACACAGCCCAAAGACCAGAAAATTGTAATTCCAGTCAACGTCGTTGTAGGGTGAAGAGCCGAGACTCCACAACCAGAGGAGGATAAATGATTTTATGAATATATTGGCAGACCATGCAAAAATTTTACGCGAGGTAAAATGTCGAGATTACAATAAATTCCTGAAGGAAGATTTAGATAAGCTGAGCAGTTGGCGTGATAAATGGCTGATGGAATTTAGCTTTGAAAAGCGCCGTGTAATGGGTGAGAGTGGGAAATAGACTTCGCGTTGAATATAAACTGTGATAATATATTGACCACATATGTTGTGGTGTTTGTATGTTACGAATGGTTAATAACAGTAAAAACCTGTTAAACTGTTTCAAGAAAGATACAAGAGAAGGTAATAGGTTGCAAGTATACTGTTGTCTGCTGTGACCCTAGTGGGTTTAGCGCTTCTTTTTTATTATAATGTCTGATGTAAGTGTCTGGTGGGGGAGGAGGGTCGACCTTCCTGTGGCTGTTGTTTGGTGTAAGTGTATGGTGGGGGAAGGGGGTCGACCTTCCTGTGACTGTTCTCTAGTGTAAGTGGTGGGGAAGGAGGGTCGACCTTCCTGTGACTGTTGTCTAGTGTAAGTGGTGGGGAAGGAGGGTCGACCTTCCTGTGACTGTTGTCTAGTGTAAGTGGTGGGGAAGGAGGGTCGACCTTCCTGTGACTGTTCTCTAGTGTAAGTGGTGGGGAAGGAGGGTCGACCTTCCTGTGACTGTTGTCTAGTGTAAGTGGTGGGGAAGGAGGGTCGACCTTCCTGTGACTGTTGTCTAGTGTAAGTGGTGGGGAAGGAGGGTCGACCTTCCTGTGACTGTTCTCTAGTGTAAGTGGTGGGGAAGGAGGGTCGACCTTCCTGTGACTGTTGTCTAGTGTAAGTGGTGGGGAAGGAGGGTCGACCTTCCTGTGACTGTTGTCTAGTGTAAGTGGTGGGGGAGGAGGGTCGACCTTCCTGTGACTGTTGTCTAGTGTAAGTGGTGGGGGAGGAGGGTCGACCTTCCTGTGACTGTTGTCTAGTGTAAGTGGTGGGGAAGGAGGGTCGTCCTTCCTGTGACTGTTGTCTAGTGTAAGTGGTGGGGAAGGAGGGTCGTCCTTCCTGTGACTGTTGTCTAGTGTAAGTGGTGGGGGAGGAGGGTCGACCTTCCTGTGACTGTTGTCTGTTGTAAGTTGTTGGGGAGGAGGGTCGTCCTTCCTGTGACTGTTGTCTAGTGTAAGTTGTGGGGGAGGAGGGTCGACCTTCCTGTGACTGTTGTCTGGTGTAAGTTGTTGGGGAGGAGGGTCGTCCTTCCTGTGACTGTTGTCTAGTGTAAGTGGTGGGGGAGGAGGGTCGACCTTCCTGTGACTGTTGTCTAGTGTAAGTGGTGGGGGAGGAGGGTCGACCTTCCTGTGACTGTTGTCTAGTGTAAGTGGTGGGGAAGGAGGGTCGACCTTCCTAAGACTGTTGTCTAGTGTAAGTGGTGGGGGAGGAGGGTCGACCTTCCTGTGACTGTTGTCTAGTGTAAGTGGTGGGGGAGGAGGGTCGACCTTCCTGTGACTGTTGTCTGGTGTAAGTTGTTGGGGAGGAGGGTCGTCCTTCCTGTGACTGTTGTCTAGTGTAAGTTGTTGGGGAGGAGGGTCGTCCTTCCTGTGACTGTTGTCTAGTGTAAGTTGTGGGGGAGGAGGGTCGACCTTCCTGTGACTGTTGTCTGGTGTAAGTGGTGGGGGAGGAGGGTCGTCCTTCCTGTGACTGTTGTCTAGTGTAAGTTGTGGGGGAGGAGGGTCGACCTTCCTGTAAGGTGATACTTATTCACAACTGACACACAAATTGCAAATGGGAAATGCACGTTGTAGTCCAGTTTTCATTTTCAATTTTTGATTTATGAATTGTTGCAGCCACTATAGTGACTTGTATTCTTTGTGTTAAACGTCAGGATGGGTAACACTACACCTAGGTAACACTATTCTTAGGTAACACTGCAACAACAAGGTAACGCTAAACCTATGTGAAATTAGGTAAAATCGTCAGGACACAGGACAGATACCCTCGTGACACGGGTGTCAAGTTATATGATGGCCTACCACTGGAGAATTTGGTCATATGACGGAGGCCTTCCACTGGCTTACCAGTCAACTGCTTAAAAATAAATATAATTTGCTGATGGTTTCACTACACCTGGTTGTTCGCTGCCTTGAATAAGAATCTTTTGTACTCTGTCGCCCACAGGTATACCTTTGAAGAGTTTCGAGAGTTTATCTACTCTGAGCCCGGCCATGGGCCAGGCTCGTATTAGATAAATACTAAATTTTGTTTGAACGAAGTTTTCAAGATTAAACTGGATGATTACTGTAACATGTCCCGGATCAGTCAAGTTGTGATGGCTGTGTAAGCGTGAGCACTGTTAGCATACCTTTGATATACGTATACCTTTCATGAGTTACAAGTTTTTTTTTTTTTTACTCACGGAGCCCGGCCATGGGCCAGGCTCGTCTGGTGTTTGCAAGATCAGCAGGTTGTTTGACCAAGCAGTTAAAAATAGTCTGGTCTAGGGCCTGGCTTCCAGAGTAGAATAACTTTAGAAGCTAGTCACGGGTATAAGTTGTTCTGGTGGTGTTTATGATTTTTAGGTTATTCCGAAAGTTATACCAGTTACTTATTTTATGCCCTCTAGTAATTGGGGCAAATCTATTAAAACACTAAAACAGTGTTCTTGGAAAAGAACTAAAATGATTACATACAGGTGTCCACCTGTTAATGGTTCTGGGGGGGTCATTACCCCCGCTACCTTATCCTGCAACAAGTATCATGGTTGTTGGCCTAACAGTCAGGCTATTAGTGCCAGAAGAGCGCAGTTCAAAACATCAAGGGACTGCTGGGGTACCCAGGTTATGCCTTATACCTTTGATATACCTTTGAAGAGTTTCGAGAGTATCTACTCTCTGAGCCCGGCCATGGGCCAGGCTCGTCTGGTGCTTGCCTGGTCAACCAGGCTGTTGCTGCTGGAGGCCCGCTGCCCCACATATCCATCACAGCCTGGTTGATCTGGCACCTGGTGAAGATATTTGTCCAGTTTCCTCTTGAAGGCTTCTACACTGGTTCCAGCCGTGTTTCGGATATCTTCTGGTAAGATGTTGAATAGTCTGGGACCCCGGATGTTAATACAGTGCTCCCGTATTGTCCCCACCGCACCCCTGCTCCTCACTGGATTTATTTTACACTTTCTCCCATATCTCTCACTCCAGTATGTTGTTATGGCAGTGTGCAGATTTGGGACCAGGACCTCAAGTACTTTCCATGTATATATTATCATGTATCTCTCTCCTCCGCTCCAATGAGTACATGTTCAAGACTTGAAGGCGTTCCCAATAATTTAGATGTTTCAATGGCTCAATGTGAGCCGTAAACGATCTCTGGATTTGTTCCAGCTCTGCTATTTCTCCTGCCCTGAACGGGGCCGTCAGCACTGAGCAGTATTCTAAGTGAGGGAGCACTAGCGATTTGAATAGTGTCACCATCGGCATTATTTCCTTGTTTTGAAAGTTCTCAATACCCACCCCGTCATCTTCCTGGCTGTTGTGATCTTTGTCTTGTTATGGTCTTTAAACGACAGATCAGCAGACATAATTATTCCCAAGTCCTTTACGTGTTCCTTTCGTTCTATGTGGTGACCCTCTTGCGTTTTGTATATAGTGTTCCTTTTGAGTTCTTCATTTTTCCATACCTAAGCAGCTGAAACTTATCACCATTGAACGTCATGTTGTTCTCCACTGCCCATTGGAAGACCCTGCTTATGTCCTCCTGTAATTTTTCAGTGTCCTCTACCGTAGTGACTTTCATGCTTATTTTAGTGTCATCTGCAAATGATGATACAAAAGTGTGCTGGGTGTTTTTATCTATGTCTGCTATGAGGATTAGAAACAGCAGAGGTGCCAGGACAGTGCCTTGGGGCACTGAGCTTTGACCTCGCTGATGCTGGATCTTGCCCTGTTCACTACTACTTTTTGTGTTCTTTGTGTTAGGAACTCAAAAATCCATCTGCCTACCTTCCCCGTAATGCCTATGGCCCTCATTTTGTGCGCTATCACTCCATGATCGCATTTGTCAAACGCCTTTGCAAAATCTGTGTAAATCACATCTGCGTTTTGGTCGTCCTCCAATGCCTCTGTAATTCTGTCATAATGGTTCAGCAGCTGTGACAGGCATGATCGACCGCTCTAAAGCCATGCTGGTTCGGGTTATGTTGGTTGTGCTGGTCCATGAACTTTGTAATCTGCCGTCTCATCACTCTTTCAAAGATTTTTATGATGTGAGAAGTGAGGGCTACTGGTCTGTAATTTTTAGCTAGTGCTCTACTACCTCCCTTATGCAAAGGAGCTATGTCTGCACTCTTTAAGGCCTCTGGAATTTCACCTAGATCTAAGCTCTTTCTCCACAGAATACTAAGGGCTCTTGCTAATGGTACTTTGCACTGCTATATAAATAAAGCATTCCATGAATCTGGTCCAGGTGCTGAGTGAGTGGGCATGTTGGCCATTTCTTTTTCGAAATCTGCTGGGGTACCCAGGTTATGCCGTTAAATATTTCAACCTGTATTAGTAGTGAACGTTCCTGGTCAGCCAGGATGTAGGTCTGAGGATACTAACAACCTGATTGAGCATATAGTTGTCAAGGAATCCTGACAACTATCTGTGAGGTGCGTTGTTACTGGCGGTGTGAGGTGCGTTGTTACTGGCGGTGTGAGGTGCGTAGGTACTGGCAGTGTGAGGTGCGCGGGTACTGGCAGTGTGAGGTGATTTATGGTGTAATTGTTGGGTTGTTCCTGTGTTGTTGGGTTGTTCCTCTGCTACTTGTTGAGTTGTTCCTCTGCTACTTGTTGAGTTGTTCCTCTGCTACTTGTTGAGTTGTTCCTCTGCTACTTGTTGAGTTGTTCCTCTGCTACTTGTTGAGTTGTTCCTCTGCTACTTGTTGTGTTAGTTGAGTGGCGCCATTACTACTTGCTAGTGTGCTATCGATACATCGATGCTCATGCTTGCCTCTCTGTGTTGTGAATAGTTGTGTGTGTGTTGGGGAGGGGTGTTGTTATGGGATCGTAAAGAATTCTGGTGTTTTGTGTGGTGAAGAATGTGGCAGTCGTAGTGATGGTGAAGTTGTGGTGCAAGCAGTGATAGTGGTGGTGTCAGCAGAGTACCAGCACCATCAATGGAGGAAGGACAACTGAGTGGTATTGATGGATCGTCCCATTAAGGACTAGCTATTTGTGGTGGACCCAATCATTTGTGTGAGGCATTCCTCGTCTCTCTTCCCCACCTGCTCTCTCTGCCCACCCACTTTCGTCCGCACCCACCCACTGCCCTCTTATGAGACCCCTATTCTGTGTGTGTTTAATTCTCAAAACGGGCGATTTTTTAACAATCCGTATCTCTCAGTTTACAGCAGGAATCGAACCTGCACACTGCCACTCGGCCAGTTTGCATAAGTATAGGCACCTAGTCGAAGCTAGACTGTCACTCCCCATACCCCGGGACACAAGGCTAGTGATAAGTAATTTCATCAAATCCTGCCACATACAGTGCGCACGCACACACACACACACACACACACACACACACACTTGGTTTAGAAAAACACATAAGCAAACACTAGGACATATTAGAAAACGTTTCGTCCTGGGACCTACATGCTTACATACGTACTTACAATGTACTCTTTCCACTTGTCATTCCCTGTGTCAAACATATGTAAAGTATGAGTGGTCAATCCGCTTCCAACATATTACGAAGCTCAACATTGATGAGCACAGCAAAGCTGTTGTTCCTGGACAAAGTCATTCCTACGTTACATAACTGCTACTTCGCTGTGTAAACATTGTAGAAGTAACAATTAAAACACTCAGGTGGGAGAGGAATGTGAAGGACATACAGCACCTCTAGTTTACCTCTAGACAATTACGGAGCTCACTGCCCCCCACGGGCCCTTGCCTCACCATTAATCCTGGTTGACAGTCTGATCAATAAGGCTGTTAATGCTGGCCACGCTTGGTCCAACGTAGGCACCAAAGGCTGATAAGGAACTAGGTGTCTGTTATTAATTTTGCTTATGTATAATGGGAGGAGGTGTGGGAAAGTCTTGGTTAGTTTACATTTATTGAGTTTTCTCTTATTGAATTCCTTTCCCATGCTGCTTCTCATCGGAGTTATTTTGCACAATAGTCAGTGATTTCGGTGTGCAGATTTACCTGTCTACCTGGAGGGTATTCCAGGGATCAACGGCCCCGTCCACGACCAGGCCTCATCAACCAGGCTATTACTGCTGGCCGCACGTAGTACAGCGTACGAACCACAGCCCGGCTGATCGGGCACCGTCTATTATTGGTAATTCTTCTTGTGCATGATGGGAGGCTGCTGAACAGTCTTGGGCCCCGGACACTTATTGTGTTTTCTTTTAGTGTACCAATGGCGCCCCTACTTTTCATTGGGGGTATTTTGCACCTCCTGCTTTGGGACCAATCCTTCCAGGAATTTCTAAGAATAAACTATGATACATCTTTCTCGCCTAAGCACACTTATGCACACTGCCATAACAACATACTAAGCGAGAGATATCTACCTGGAGAAAAGGAAAAGCTGGGATGCAGTGGACACAATAAGGGAAACTGTATTAAAGACACGTTCCATGGAGTATAGTTCAAGGGACTTCAGGCATTCCCAACAAATCAAGTGCTTGACTGCATTTATGTAGCCATTGGAAGTTCTCTGTACATTATGCTGATCTACTATGTTGCTTACCTTAAGTTTCGACAATAAAGATACCCAGCTGGTACACGTAAGTTTTACTCATATACTTGTCAAGCTCTCTCATGAATATATTCAATGTCTCTTGGTAATTTTAATCTGATTACACGAAACATTTACATCTTCACAGGTTAAAAAAAATTGTATTTATTGAATTTATTGATTATTGTCCCATATATCTATTGTTTACTTTTAAAGTTTTTTAATTTTATGTTTTATAAGCAGTGTATTTGTAAAATTCTACAGATGGCTGAAATGATCTACCTATTTGTCTCAACTCTAAAACATTGTATCTTCTTTTCAGGTAAACTGATGAGAGAACATTTTGGCGAGAAGTTTCTGGTATGTGGTCTAAGAGTGTTTAATTGAAGGCAAGAAATATATACACAGTTTTATTTACGTCTTGTTCTAGTTGCGATAAGAAGTCGGTGTTTAGTATCACTGTTATTCACTAGATATTGTTACCTCTCTGTGGGTGTCTTTAGCGTTCATAACTGCACTCTGGAAATTTGGAACTCACTTCATGAAACTGCCCTTCCAACTTTTCATCCTGTGGGTGTATGTTTTTGTGTGTGTTCGCGTTTTCTGCTTTTATGTGTTATTGTGTTCCATAGTTTTATTTTCTCTCTTGTTTTTGTGAGCGGTTAGGACATTGGATACACCGCAGTTTGTGTACCATCAAGAGTACTGTGTATTAATAATAAAAAAAATGTTAACCTTCAGTGTCATTCATACAGCAGGTGTCTTTCCAAAAGGTGTAAAGTACACATTACAATTCGGATAACCCATCTAGAGTGCAGGCACTGTACTTTCTCTTCTCCAGGATTCTCTTAGGGCGGATTCCTTTCCGCCCTAAGATACGTAGTGTCTCCTAGCATTGGGGAAGAGAGTTTCCAACACCAATAACAGATAACTAGACCAATGTTTTGGGTGTTTTGGGTTAAACATTAATAGTAAGATACCTCCATCATGCGATAACATACTGAGTATGGCCTTTCTTGAACACATTTCCTGTGTTTGTTTACAGGGAATGTTTGTGTTAGTGACTGCTCCTGTTAGCTACTGCTAATGTTAGTTACTGCTCCTGTTAGTGGCTGCTCCTTTTAGTTAATACTCTTGTTAATGACTCCTATTCCTAACTCACTCCCTCTCACCAGTGTTTTTTTATCTATCCTCTCTCTCTCTCTCTCTCTCTCTCTCTCTCTCTCTCTCTCTCTCTCTCTCTCTCTCTCTCTCTCTCTCTCTCTCCTTTCCTATATACCCTTCTTCTCTGTATATACATATACCTTCCTGACTATATTCCTTCATCTTAATTTCCTCTCCACGTGTTCCTCACACGTGTATTCGTATTGCTTAAGGGGGGGAGGGGAGATCAGGAGCTGGTGCTCGACTCCCTCAAATACAGGTTGTTGAACATACATGGATGTCGTGATAGGCGTCTTGTCAGCTAATACATCCTGACCCAACAACCTCTGTGCTGAAGGATGTTCCTTTGATCTTTGCTCTGCAGAAAAAAAACACGACAAACGAAGAGAAAAGACAAGGTAAAGAAGAAGCGAAGTAAACATAAATCTGTATAAAGTAGATAGCTAACTTTATTGATAATCCCTGTGAAGCTGCCTGTCCTTCACCTTAAAACAGAGAGCGTATTGTGTCAAGGAGCTAAGTGGTGATTTAACTTTTTTTTTTTTTTTTGAGAGAAAAAAAAATTGGGTGATTATTTATTTGGAAAAGAATGTGTAAAAAAATGAGTATCTGAAAGCAAAGAGCCGCTAGGAACAATGGCAAGTGGCCTTGATCTCCTCTTGGTATTGTGAAGCTTGAGAGAGAGACTCGTGAAACCAAACCAACGGTGAGAAGACAAGGAAGGAAGCCTGCCTGATCTCTGGCTTCCAGCCACAAGTCTACAAAAAGAGGTTCTTGGATAGTGCATGAAAGCCGTGGCAGGTGCAGCAGATAAGGCAGGGTTTTCTCTCGTCTTTTCTACCTGGACCTCTCACACACACATGTCTGTATTCCTCTGCGTGATCACGGGGAAGCGCTAAACCCAGAAGGCGTACAGTTTTTTTGAGAATGGGAGGTATTTAAGTTTGATCCGGGGAAAGTGGATGATAGCTTAAAGGGCGTTAGCGTACAGCGACTGTCTTATGAGCAAGTGACTGGGGCAAGTGGTGGGTGAGAGCTGGAAACTTCCTCCACGGATAAGAGAGATTTATGTGGAGGGGGAAGCAGGCTTTAGCAACGTTCTCGCTGGCTACCAACTAGTGCTGACCTTTACGATATTCTTTCTCACCTTATTCCTTCATCCTTTACCCCTTTTACCTTCCCAACCTTCTTACACTCATTTAACCCCTCTCCCTCTGATACCTCCCCATACCCCTCGCACACCCCTGACCTACCTTATTCAAGGATACCTCTCAGTTTCTCCTTCACAATCTTATTGCTTCTTCTCATTTTTCTTCTCTTCCTCCTCTTTTGATTCATTCTCTTCTCATCTTCCTTTCTCACTCCATCCTCTTCCTCCTCCAGTTTCCTCTCGTCCTCATCAAGGACATTCCTGGAGAGAAAAAGGATTTGCGTAAATGTAGGAGGTGTGTTAGGTTATAAATGGAGTTAACAAGACCTCTTGAGCAAGGAGAGGGAAAGCCAACGTTACCTTCTGGCAGGGAAGAAGGAATTAAGGCTGAGTTTGTACTGGGGGATAAGAGAGAAGCTATGACTGGTTTCAAGACTTGGAGGGGTGCAAGGATAAAGCTAGGGGAGGGTGGAAAGCAGAAGAGCAGAAGTAATTAGATGTGAAGGTTGGAATGAACGGGGAGGGAGATAGGGACAAGTATTATGTGTGTTGGTGGACCAGAGAGAGAGAGAGAGATAGAGAGAGCGCCTTTGTTTGAAAGAGAGGCGTGGACGTCACATCGAACATATCACAGGAAGAGTACATGAATCTCTTAACCTCGGCCGAGGATCCAAGGACTTGGAGCTAGGCTAGTCCCAGAGCTGAGCAGTGCGTCAGCATCCGTGGCCCAAGACTCTTCAACATGTTACCAACAGAAATCAGAAAAATTGCTGGAATGAAGGTAGGAATTTTCAAGTGAAAACTGAACCAATCTCTTGCAAATTCCTGATCAGCCGGATAATAATGACTGCCGGGAGAGGCGGACTGCTAGCACAAACAGCCTAGTTGACCAAGTGATCAACAAATAAGCCTGGACTGCGAGAGAAGAAATTTCGAAACAGGTCACAGATGTTTTGAATAGACACTAAAGAAACTGAACTCGAGAAGAAAGACTACGGGTGATATTTTGAGAAATTGATAGAGTGAACTGGTGGAGCAGACTGTATGAATAATGTTCTAGAGGCCCAGCATACTAAAAAAAGAGAGCTAGACATAGTGAAGGAGAGACGATGACATAACATAGAAAAGACGAAGTCATGGCAAAAGAAAGACGGAAACAGTGAGTGACAAATCTCCGTGCATGGTTTGTGGAGCTTACTGATGGAAGGTAAGCGAGTGAGCACCCTCTACTGAACCTTTGAAGGTTTCTGGAAGTACACTAGTGCAGGAACGTTAAGTTAGCCTGGTATGTCGGGGTCATGTATAATGTACACAAAGATACAGAGGCAAAGAATGCCGTATAGTATGTTCTCTGTATGTAGCAGGCTTTATAAACCTCGGCGAGAGAGAGTCGACCAAATGAAATCGCTGGCCTACAGATGGTTCTAACTTCATCCTGTTCCCTATTTGTGTATATCTTAACAATAAAAAGGCTTTCAAATAAACTGATGTAGGTAACTTAATTTGTAAATAAAGTTAGGAACCTTAACCTTGTGAAACCCTGTGTAAAACAGAGAGAGAGAGAGAGAGCAAACACATGGACATCTTGGCAAGTGTAAACATTGGATTTGATACAACGGGGGGGTTGGGGGTTATAATAGCAGCTTGGACGCTCACCTTCAATTGCCGTTTAGAGCACACCCACAAGAGCAGGTTTTAAAAATAGCTCATATAAATGGTTCTGCCCTTGAAGCCTGACCCATAGTGAAACCTAACACATTGCTATGGGATGCTTCCTTTTGTCAGCCTGTTGATGGTTACGAACTTCCGAGGATCATTGCTTATTTGTTTACAAAGTGAACGTAAAGGAAGAAGGAACACGGGTGTACAAGTCACCTTACTGTAAATTTGCAGTTTGTATACTGAAGGAATTGATGTATAACTTTGACCATTATAATGCGCTGAAGATTTATAGTCTTGAAAGAACCATTTTTTAAATATACGGAATTTCCAAGTTAAATGTGTACATGTATATATTTCATTGATGTGTAAGACCACTTGACTGACGAGACCAGGAGACCTGATCTGAGACCTGACCACGGGTGCTGATCACCCCCAGGAATCAACAACAGGTATTAAACTCAAACGACTAAAATGTGGCAAATACATTGCTGAATCAGACTTTTTCATATAGTGGAGGAACAAGTAAAATAGCTAAGAATAAATAATGTTAGACAAGCTGTGGTTTAGAGAAGACAGTTAAACAAATGTTGTCAATGCCAAGAGAATGACAGGTTGGAATATGATAATTTTCAAAGACGATATTCTTCCAATCATTGTCTTTTGTAGATTATTATGTGCTCAGTTAAGCCCCAATTGTTTACGAGCACCTGGGGATTAGGTTTAATACAACAAAAAAAGAAAAAAAATAGCTTTAATTCCTTATATCAGTAACCCTTCACTGGCATCAAGGCAATTCTCCTCTTCCACTTTAAAATATATTGGATCCAAGACTCGTCCTTTAATACCAGAATATATAACAAATATTGTCAAAGTGTAGAATGATTTCAAGATGAAAGTGAACAAATTCCTGCTGGATGTAGCAGATTAACTAGACTGTGATGCCTGTGTAGGTGTGCATTTGGGAGCATCAAGAGCTTGATTGATGAAACAGTCACCAGGGAAGTCTAGCCTCAGGCCGGGCTGCCAGGGTAGATGAACTAATGAACTTGGTAGCAAATATGTCGGACTCTAAACCAGTTAGGATGAAGCATAATCCAATTTGAAGCCGCGTGCCAACAACAGCAACAGCCTGGTTGACCAGGCAAGCACCAGACGAACCTGGCCCATAGCCGTATTTGGAGATAGAAAAACTCTCGGAACTCATCAAAGGTATATCACAGGTAAAGGTATAACTTTACTCGAAACCACTTTACATAAAGTATACTTTTAGCATACTTAAAGCCAGTTGTGATGAACCATATTTACCATGACTCACGAAATCGTAGTAACGCGATTGTAAACAAAATCACAGAAGGAATGAGGCTGGAAGCCAGGGTAGGCGGGCCCTAAAACTCTTAGGCCGGCATGGTCCAGACCACTGGATCATGGTCCAGACCACTGGATCATGGTCCAGACCACTGGATCATGGTCCAGACCACTGGATCATGGTCCAGACCACTGGATCATGCCGGCCTAACATGATTCACCCAACTAGGTATATTTCTGTACATAAGAATGTTAGCTTGATCCCCCACTGTGACCCCACATGCTCTGATGGTTAGCACACTGGCCTCTGAGTTTAAAGACTCGCCTGCCATGGGTTCAAGCCCCATCCGTTCTGTGATTCATACTTTAGTATATTTGAAGCCATTTGGAATGGAACATACTTCAGTATTATCCGCTAGATTCACCCACTATGTTCACTATCTTTAACATGGTATATTCGCTGCAATCCTCCCCTGTATACTTAGTTTGGTCCCCGAGGCCGCCAGATATACACCGTCGTATTTCCTGTGTGATGCTGCTGGCAACAGGTGTATGTGTGTGTGTCTGTTTGTATGCGATGTGTATATGTGTTTGTAGCTTGTTTGAATTTACCGATTTGTACTCACTGATTTCTGTTTGAGGGAGTCGAGTTTCCGCTTCAGAACTATCTCTTGATCTAAGTCGACCGGCATTATTGGTTTCGGGCCTTTTGGATTTCATCATGTCTACTCCTGAAGCTGTGTATTAAATTTGTGTCCACTGCTTCCTCAGCCATCTTGATCCTGTTTGTGTACTGCCCTCAGGAGTACTGTGTGTGTGTCAACTTCGTGTTCATTTATCACCTACGTACAAATATATAGATTAAAAGTAAGGAAATATAATGTAATTATTTGTATTTAGTCCGGAGGGACTGCTTAGCAGTCTCCTGTAGTAACTCTGTTATTTATCTGTTTCTCTCATGATTATGTTTGTCGTTCAGCATTGTGATGCGTGTGGTGATGTGTGTATGGTGGTGATGCGTGTTGTGATGTGTGTATGGTGGTGATGCGTGTGGTGATGTGTGTGGCTGATGTGTAGTTATGTATGTATTGATGTGCATATGTGTGGTGATGTGCGTATTGATGTGTGCGGGGATTTGTGTGGTCAATGGTTGTGTATTGATGTGTGTGGTGGTGATTATTGATATTCAGGTGGTGATTTTGGTAGTGTAGGGGAATTTCTGGTGTTTATGATATGGGAGAGGTGGTGGTAGTGATGATTGGTGGTGGTAGGGAGGTGGTGTAATGACAGTGATGGTGGTGGTAGAGAGAGAGAGGGGATGGTGATAATAGTGGAGAGAGGGGGAGGAGGAGGGCCTGTACTGGTCGATGGTTGTCAATGTCTGATACCTCCTACCCGATGAGAACACTTCCGTGTAGTGGGGGAAGGAGGGAGTCAGGAGGGAGAGAGGGAGCCAGAGGGAGGGAGGGACGATGGAAGGGGGGGTGTCTGTATTGGTCATAGTTGCTGCCTCTGTTCTGATTGCAGATTGTGGCAAGGCATGCTGGCAATGAGAGGGAGGCATATCTGTCACCGTTTTCTTGAGTTGTCCTATTCTTGAAGCCAGGTTTCAAATTTATTGCCTATTCAAGCAGGTTGTTCCTGCCAGCGACTCCAAGGCCTGCTTAGCTCTTACGTCCTTGCTCTTCTAATACTTTGTTGTTACCTATCTAGTTTCCTCTTGAAATTTTTTACCTCTCTTCCAGAAAATTTTCAGATACAAGTTGACAGGGGGTTTATGAGCCTTTAATAACAAAGGTTGACAGTGTTCTCTAATTGTTCAGTGATATGTAGTAAGATGGTTGACACAGTAATTGTTCAGTGATGTAGTAAGATGGTTGACACAGTAATTGTTCAGTCATGTAGTAAGAAGGTTGACACAGTAATTGTTCAGTCATGTAGTAAGATGGTTGACACAGTAATTGTTCAGTCATGTAGTAAGATGGTTGACACAGTAATTGTTCAGTCATGTAGTAAGAAGGTTGACACAGTAATTGTTCAGTCATGTAGTAAGATGGTTGACACAGTAATTGTTCAGTGATGTAGTAAGATGGTTGACACAGTAATTGTTCAGTGATGTAGTAAGATGGTTGACACAGTAATTGTTCAGTCATGTAGTAAGATGGTTGACACAGTAATTGTTCAGTGATGTAGTAAGATGGTTGACACAGTAATTGTTCAGTCATGTAGTAAGAAGGTTGACACAGTAATTGTTCAGTCATGTAGTAAGAAGGTTGACACAGTAATTGTTCAGTCATGTAGTAAGAAGGTTGACACAGTAATTGTTCAGTCATGTAGTAAGAAGGTTGACACAGCAATTGTTCAGTCATTTAGTAAACCTCATTTCCGCTAATATGCTGCACTTTTATCAAGGTTGGTGGACTGAACACATCGACTCCAGGTTGAGGGACTGATTACCTCAAACTCATCTTCCACCTGTCTCTGCATTGGACTGAAGAAGTAACTGACTGGCGAAACGTTTCCAGAATAAAGATACCCAAATGTTGCACAAGTGTCATCAACCAGTAAGAAGGTAACTGACTGCTGACAACTTGAGGAAAATGGACTTGAATACATTCACTTATACTGAAAATGTCTCAGTCCTTGGACCCTGATCACTTCTGATACAAGATCCAAGGTCCGAAACGATTGCAATAAATGTGTTCTAAGTGAATGCATTTGTGTTCATTTCCCTCAATTGTGCTGGCAGAAACACCATGAAGGAAGCATGAGCAAATGGGAAAGTGGTAGTTTATTTTATCACCCACCATATACCTTTGATATACCTCTGATGAGTTCGAGAGTTTTTCTACTCCCGGAGCCCGGCCATGGGCCAGGCTCGTCTTATACGCAGAGGTACACGAGCTTCATTCAGATACCTTTGATATATCGATTTCTGAGAGTTTTTCTGGTCCCAGTGCCCGACCTTGGGCCAGGCTCATCTGGTGCTTGCCTGGTCAAACAAGCTGTTGCTGCTGACCCACATAAACATCACATCTTGGTAGATCTGACACCTGGTGAAGATACTTGTCTGGTTTCCTGTTGAAGACTTCTATACTCGTCCCAGCAGTTTCTGATATTTTCTGGTAAGATGTTGAATAGTCTGTGGCCACGGACGCTGATACAGTGTTCCCTTATTGTGCCTACTGCACCCCTGCTTTTCACTAGGTTTATTTTGTAGTCTGTGGCCACGGACGCTGATACAGTGTTCCCTTATTGTGCCTACTGCACCCCTGCTTTTCACTAGGTTTATTTTGTAGTCTGTGGCCACGGACGCTGATACAGTGTTCCCTTATTGTGCCTACTGCACCCCTGCTTTTCACTAGGTTTATTTTGTAGTCTGTGGCCACGGACGCTGATACAGTGTTCCCTTATTGCCTACTGCCCTGCTTTCACTAGGTTTATTTTGTAGTCTGTGGCCACGGACGCTGATACAGTGTTCCCTTATTGTGCCCACTGCACCCCTGCTTTTCACTAGGTTTATTTTGCACTTCCACATACGATCTTTACAGACGGTATTTGTAAGTGTTTCTAATAATCACATAATTGTGTATATTAAAAACAAGGGTAAAGATATAAGTTAGTGTTAAATTATGCAGATTTAAACTATGATAACGCATCAAAGACAGTGATTATTTCTCTGTTGGGTTAGATTTAGGGTATTATTCCTTCTTGTCTTCCTCCCTACTTCCCATTTTTTCCATGCCACTCCCTTCTTCCTTTTTCATCGCCACACCGTATCTTTGCATCATTCATTGGTGGAGCAGGAATCTTTCCTCTTCCTTCACGGACTTAATTAGTCGTTTTAACTAGAACGCTGTGGACGATCACTCTAATGGATTATACTCATTTTTTTCAATTTCGGTTGAGAAGAGGGGTTTGGCAAATGAGGAAAGAGGGCGTGGCGAGGGACGAGAAGGGCGTGGCAAAAGAGGGTAAGAGCTTGGCGAGGGATGGGAAGGAACGTAGCGAGATGGCCAGAACAATGACAGGGTGGATGTTGAGAGCTTTCAAAATAAGAAAAATAACGTCCTTGATAGAGCAACATTTAAATCACTTGTGCTCTCACGTCTAGATTATTACTCTGTGCTCATAGCTCCGTACAGAGCAAGAGAGCTGCCAGAGATGGAAAATACATGTAGATCGTTTCTTACACCCATAGACTCAATAAAACATTTAAACTACTGGGAACAACTCAGCGTAATTGGAATGTACTCTCCGGTGCTAAGGAGAGAAGAGAGAGATACACATCTGGAAGATATTGGAAGGCCATATTCCAAATCTGCACGCTATCATAACAATCTACTGGAGTGAGAGATATGGGAGGAAATGCGAAATACAGTAAATCCAGTGAAAAGCAGGTGATCCATAGATACAATAAAGACTCTTTAACCTGCTATCGGCAGATATCAGAAATACTGATGGAACGAGTGTAGGAGTCATTAAGAGGACACTAAATAGGTACCTCTGCCAAATGCTACGTCAGCCCTGCTGTGATGGCTATGTGGGCCAGTGGGACCACAACAGTTTGGTTGGATAGATACTCAACCAGGTAGCGTGCAGGAGAGGTGGGCGGAGGGAAGGAGATTGTGTCTTATGAATTGATAGTCTGATATGTGAGAGGGGAGGGAGAAAGGGAAAGGTTGTTGGAGGATTGATGGGAGGTTCGTGAGGGTAGAAGGAAGGGGGGATAAGCAGCAAACTATCTTCCTCATCACGCTAGTGAGGGGGAAGGGGGAGGGGATAAAGGGTGTTTTTCTTCACTTTGCCCCTCCCTCCTCTCTCCTTACAGCTCACTCCTCTTCTATCTTTCCCGTTATTTATAATAATATTTATTTCTACAAGTACATGATACAACTTATACAGACCTACCTGACATCAGTGACATACTATATAGAAAGCCCCTGGTTATGCAGAGTATTTCAGGCAACTTAGGTTAATTTTGATCTCAGGATTCGACCCACACCAGTCTACTAACACCCAGGTACCTGCTGCTAGGTGACCAGGGACAGCAGGTGTCTAAAGGGACACTTAAACTATTCCCACGTTCCCCTTTCTTTCCCCTTGTCTTAACCTCTCACATATCCTCATTGTTAAATTCCTCTTCATTTCAAATGTTAACTACTTTTGTCAGTCACCTGCCAATTTCACTCGCCGTCTTTGCTTCTCTTTCACATATCAAGGCAGCGACTAAGACTATTTTACACCGAAGTCTTTTCCCTCGGAGCGTGATCCAAGGAGCATCTTTGAACTTTGTCTTGGTCTTCCCCTCAATGATCTGACACACTCAAAAGGCGAGGGTGCGCTTGGTCGAGGGGTGAGGAAAGTCTTTCTTCGTTTTAAGGGTGTTTGTAAGGGGACTTTCTATTGGTTACGAGCCCTGGTGTGTACATCTGGTATTTTTTTTTTTTTTGCATTTGGAAATAAGTCACTGACTTTTTTTGGGGTTATCCTAGGTTCTCTACACATATACTGCTATGTATGATAATCTATGTAACTGTATTTGTGTACACCTGAATAAACTTACTTGCAGCAAAGATAGGACACAAGGATAGGATACAAGTATAAGACACAAGGATAGGACACAACAAGTATAAAACACAAGGATAGGACACAACAAGGATAGAACACAGCAAACATAGCACGTAATAGAGATAGTACACAACTAGGATAGCACATACTAAAGTATACAACTAGGATAGCACATAAAGATAGTACACAACTAGGATAGCACATAATACAGTACACAACTAGGATACCACATAATACAGTACACAACTAGGATAGCACATAATAAAGTATACAACTAGGATAGCACATAATAAAGATATGACGTAATAAAGATGAGACACAGCAACGTTTCTTTGGAGATGTCAGACAAAATGGACATAATCTCTCCCTTGAAGGTCAAGACATCAGGAATGATGAATGTCGATCACCTGATGTAACAAAACCTACTTACCGCTGCTTAACTTAGGTTAAATTAGCTAAACGTAAATTAACCTTCATTTAATTATAGTCACAAGGGAGTCACAGTTACCAGAGAGTAACAAAACAACATGAATTGGCGGCTTACGTCTGGCAGCGTGGGACGTACGACCACTCAGAGCGTTGGGATCCTGACATACGATGTTTACGTTGGACTTCGAGGTCTGGTCTGCGACCGGTCCACGGTGAAGGGGCGATGGGTCATTTAATAGCTGACTGCTTCATCTTAACAGTAAGGGTGTTTCGGCTCGCTGGCAGCACCCTCTTTTGAACGATAAATTACCCAGCATAACGTTACATTTCTCTGTAGCAGAATGTTGCATTTCTACTCTGCAGTATATAAAAAGGGTCGGCTGCAGAAATACAACATTCTGCTGCAGAATACAACGTTTTACTGCAGAAATAAAAGATTCTGCTTCAGAAATACAACGTTCTGCTTCATGCATGCAACATTCTATAACGAATTATCTACTTTTTACTGTACCTTTAATGGGCAGTCGCATAAAACTCATTGGTCACAATTTTTTTTAAGATATGTAAATTATGTTAACTGTGGCTGTGATGGATATGTGGGGCAGCGGGCCTCCAGCAAAAGCAACAGCCTGGTTGACCAGGCAAACACCAAACGAGCCTGGCCCATGGTCGGGCTCAGAGAGTAGTGAAAATCTCGAAACTCTTCAGAGGTATATCAAAGGTAAAGGTGTAACAATCTTGAGGATGTTATATAGGAAGAAGAAAATTATGTTTTGATTCTTGTAAGACTGTAAGAGCCTTGGAAGGTGGATCCAATCTTAATAATGACCCTTGAGGGTTGGCCAGTCGGTGGAGGATTTCCCTTTAAGCTATCTCTAATCTCTCCTGTGTTCCGGGGATCTAATTTAAGCGATCTCTAATCACTGTTGAGTTACAGGGCCTCTGATTTAAGTGATCTCTACTCTCTCTTGTGTTACAGGGGCTCTGATTTAAGTGATCTCTACTCTCTCTTGGGTTACAGGGGCTCTTGATTTTGTAATAATCTTTGGCACTTAATTTGTTGTATGTCACTGAATTTCCTGTACCTATAACCTTATCAGGTTAGTAATCAACCGGGTTGTGGTGCCTGCATTGGACTGCATGCTTGCTAGCACCAACAACCTGGTTGATCAAGCGATCAACCCGAAGGCGTGGTCTGAGACCAGACCAGTTAAGTAGTATTATCTGTATAAAAAATATTTTTTAATGCATAATTAGAGCTGTGTGGGCCTAGCAGCAACAGCCTGATTGACCAGGCAGTCATTGATGCCGGACCTCAAGCCGGGCTGACAGGGTAAAACAGCCCTTGAAAGTGGTCATAGATATGTTACTAGTCATAGTGATTTTACCTCCTGAATGTTTGCAGTACAGCTTGATCAGAGAGGCTGTTGGTGCTTGCTACATGCGGCCCCACACAGCCACAACAACCCGACTGATCAGGAACGCCCTTTAAGAATTCGTCGAATTTCCTACCACTAATATTAATATTAAAACATAATACAAGCTCTCATTCTATGTACTTACGGCACCCCTGTTTTTTATTGAGGGTATCTATCTCGCACTGCCTGCCGACTTACCTGGAGGGTGTTCCGAGGGGTTAACGTCCCCTTAACCCCCCGGAACCCGGTC